>LBNU01024174.1:71526-122150 GCA_014162995.1 Artemisia annua
TATAATCCAATATTAAGTTCACAATCAAATTCACACGTTTATTCAAAAACTTTTCAACTGGAAATTTTGACTTTTTATCTAAGTGATCAAGTTGACTTATGTGAACTTTGATCCTAATATACTTACTGATTATGTTATATTATGCTATAATAAGATTAATTTAAGCTAGGTTATCAACTTATAAGCTAATATGTAGATTATGGATTAATAAACTTAAACAGATTACAATATAATGAAGATTGAAATCTAATTTTGACTATTTAACTATTACCACCTATATATTATAACTGATATTAGTTCTAAGGACCTAAACTAACATGTATCAACAAGTATCAATAACAATAACACACCACAACTCAGATAAACAGCTTGATCCAAACAACCTTTTAAGAAGACTATTTTATGATTAGTGTTGCAAATCAATGAGCTAGAACATGAGATTGATTCCAAATACTATAGTATGATGTTAGAAGATCAAATGAACACAAACACTCAGTTCTAAACAACAAATACCTAAGAATCACAAAGAGCTCAAATTTCCTATATTTGAAGATAATAGTAAGATAGTCACAAGAAGCGACAGGGATTGCATTACTATCCTTCATTAGTTTTCAGTTCTGTGTGGAAACAGGAAGAAAGTCAAGATACACGATGATGGTAAGAGGATTAACTACCCTTCGGTTTCTGGTTTTACAAGGCCTGAAAATTAAGAAGATATTGCCTTCATGACAGTAAGTTAACCGTCACTAATGTGAATCCTACCGTCATAATATCGGTTAAATGCTGTATTTGTATTATATCTATATGTCTTGAATTCAAATAATGCATTACCTTGTGATCTAAATTTACTACGTATTTTTTCTGGAGAAATCGGGTCGTCTGTATCATGCTAACATTTGTTTTACCCACTTTAGTTGTTTTGCTTCAATTATAGAGTAAATTTAATTATAAAGTGAGAAATCGTTTCGAATAACATATTTAGTCGTTAGCAAATAAACTTTGGTAACCATAGATTTGCGCAATGGGAAGGAGGAACATGAAAATACCATACAGGTAAACTTCATTTTCTGATCTATAATATCGTCATTATCTCGACAGTCTGTCCTGTAACTTTAATGCGTCACCTGTTAAGAACAACTACATTTCTGTTACCATTCGTTGAATATCCTATGTTTCTCTTAAATCAGTGTCCAAAGTTTTTTTATACATGGACTTTGATGATGAAATTAACTACAGGAACAAGACACAGAAGCGAGTTATTGCTTACAGCAGAGATCTTCCTCCCCGCAACGAACACTTTCTTGTGGATTTTGAGCAACTTACTTGATTTATAATCACTGACAGTTGAGAGCTACTTTTTCAGGACCGGGAACAACTACAAGCCGTTTCAAGGTCGACACCCGAATAATGTTATTCTGTTGGCGTGTGATGCATTTGGTGTGCTTCCACCAGTGAGCAAGCTAAACCTTGCTCAAACCATGTATCACTTCATCAATGCCTATACAACTTTGGTACACACTCAAAATATTCTAATATTTAGACCACTTGGTGTCAATGTTATCAGATTTTGGATAATTTGGTTATTAGTAAAAAGTAGCAGCATAACTGCTTTCCAGTTTTACATGACTGACCCATTTATAAGTTAAAAAAATCAATTGTCAGTTTGTAACACTTTTTTTTAATCAATAATGTACGTAGGGGTTGGTTCGGGTCAGAGTATGTCAATTATCCGTACATGTAGCAACTGACCGGGGTGGATTTGATTTACCAAAAAAATAATATTAGTTTTAGTCTTGAATTCGTGGATAAATAACTGATGTCTGATATCATCTCTTTAGTCAGTTATGTGCAATGAAAACATATAGCTCTACTGAAGTTTCAATTGTATTACTCCGTATATTGATCTTATCTCAGATCTTCAGGACCAAAACACTTTAAGTCTGTTTATGTAGCCCATCAACATCCCGTCACTTTTGTTTACTTTCACTCCATTTACGGTATACAGTCCAATAATACGTACCTCATATATGACGTTCCATTACCTTCCAGCCATTTGCTTTCTTCTAGGTGAAGATACACACTAGCTGTCCTGCTTGCAAGGGTTTTGGTAGGTACAGGTGCTTCACTTTTATTGATTTAAACCTGCTAACTACTTTCTTTGCTCATGTATGAATATTCAAAAACTTTTTTGCAACTAACGTGGTTGTAGATCTTTTAAGGTTACTGCATGTTTTTGATCGTTTTACATATATGTTACCTCATTAAAGTTAAAGTTTAAATTATGCAAAAAACATGAGATACCACATCTTTTAGGTGAGGCGCCCTTGCCAACTGAGGGTGTTGACAATCTAGATGGGGTTCATACAAGCGATTCGGTTGATCCTGGGCCTATAGGGGGATAATTCGCAGTGCAGCTGCTCCCACGAGCCTGATTTTGATGCGTTGGCCCATGAGGTTACTGATTGTGTTACACGCGTGGCTGATGAGTATCAGAATTCTCAGTTTCAGCGACCAACTTCAGTGCCAGTTTGCATGTCTTAATACAAAAATATGGAAGACAGCACAGGCTTTATAACCACATGTGGCACAAGCCATAGCTTTCATGATGTTTCATGTACCTTACAAGCCACCAGTTGTGTGTTGAGTTTACTGAAAAGGAAAGCACCCTGTGTGGACCAGTCTTTGTTGGAAAACGACGATAACAGATGCAGGTCAGTCTCGGAAGCATCCACGTCTGTAGGTGCTTTCGGCTTAGAACGCGTGGGTGGCCCGGCGCCTGTGTTAAAATGGAAAGCTATCTGTCTAGAAGACCCTTTGTTGGACAACAGTGGAACAAGCCTTGGGGAATCACTAGACCTGCGCCCTACTGTGTGTGCTTTAGACTCACACATGGGTTGTTGCCTTTGTTAAAAAGGAAAGCCATTTCTGTTGAAGGGGCTACGTTGGATAATGATCACAATGTTGTCTCAGTTTGCGCCGAAACAATACTGACTCCTGCTCTTGGTGGCAACTCACGCTTATACCAAACAATGTCTATGCAAGCTGCTTGCCAATCCGTTCCAAACACCGTCTACTTTCCAAGTAATTCTCCATTACACTTTCATATTTTCAATTAATTCAATAACATTGTGTTTGTCAGACTTACTCAATATTTCTGAAAATGTTACAGGAACGAAGCGTGCGCCGGTAATTCTTGACTTTCAGTCGGGGACCGTCCTATTGTTAGCATTGAGGTTTCTGATGAATTAATACTAGGTGCTGCTATTGATAGCGACAACTACTCATACCAAACAATGGCCGAACAACCTATTTGGCAGCCCGTTCTGGCCATAGTTTGTTTCCAAGGTAAGCCTCCAATACAGTTTCTTTCTTTCAAGTGACTCAGCAACGTAGCTTTTGACACACTTGCTAATATTTGACAAAATGTTGTAGTAACGATTCGTGGACCAGTAATGCTAGACTTTTAGTCACGCACCATTCATCCTACTACAAGTATTGACGTGCTTCATAGTGCGTTATATCTGATGTTATTGTTATTAAGTGGACTTAAAGGATAATGTTGGCTTTTATTGATTTTGTTGTTGTTTATGTAGGCCTTCGCTTTATACAACGGGATCAGACTTTGCTCAGCGGAGACCGTCAACATTTATACCAGGTAATCGAACAGGTTGTTGTTGGATTACGACAGTTTATCCCAAGTTTTTTGGGGGTTATGCGGCGTAAACTAATACTGCTGACTATTATTAACTATGTTGGTGTTTATGTCGGTGATGTCTGTAATGCCTCTGGCGGCAACGCTTTTAACACATCTGAACCACCAAATGCCTATATGTATATGATTTTCAAATATAAGGTGATTCAACTACCTTCACTAATGAATTCTCATGTAGCGACTATGATCTCAACTTGTGGACATGTCAAGCATCTTTCTGGATTTAATGAAGTACTCCACTGATCACATAAGCATGTATAAAGAACATATGGTTCCATATTCTAAAAGTATGCATCTTTCACAGCACCCCATTGCTCATTCAATATGGAAGACATGCTTGATGAAAAGGTATTCTATTCTTATGCTTGATTAATATTAAATTGATCACTATGAAGGGCATGCTTGATCAAAGGTCTTAGATTCTTATGTTTTAGGTCAGTTAACCTCCAACAAACGCAATTATCCTTCTTTTGATACCTGCATCAGCATCCACTATAATAGAACTTTGATGATGGGTAGAGATTGTTTCATTGTCCTGCAATTTAAAACCAAATTTAGTCACCCACCAAATTCAGCCCACACAAATGTCTTGACATTCAAGTGAACATACTAATCAGCTCTTTAGGGATAGTTTAGACCTAGTTCCGGGATTTATGACCTAGTTAGGGTTTTGTGCTTAAGAGACTTGTACCTAAGCTCTAAAAGGTTGTACTAGGATCTAGGGGAGCTAAGATATCCTATTGTTGCTAAGGTAACTCATACATAAGCCTTGAACACTTCCAAACTAGTTTAGATAAGCAATTATGGTTTTAGAGATAACCGTAAACACATAGGGCTTAATTAGGGTTTGATTAGGGTTTATTGTGGTATTGTGGTAGATATATGTGTTAGAGTGATAGATTACTTATTGTGGTGGTGTTATGATCCTAGGCTTGACATATCGGGAGTTTATATGATGTGAGTGTAGAAATATTTGGCTTAAGTGGATACGTGAGCAGGTCTAGAGAGTCATGCACGTAATGAAAAGCAAATAAAAGCAAAAATTTACCTGTGAAAATACCTGATATAGGTATTGTAGTGGAAATGATATTGATGAAATTTTATGGGTGGTTACATGTTCCCAATTTTGTGTCACACAAATACATGCATGTCTTATTTAGTTAATTCACTAATATGTCAAAAAANATTACGAAGAAATTATAGAGCATCATTTTGGTTTCTCATATTTAATGGTTTCATTACATGTATACGAAAACTTCATGTCATGGTATGGGTAAATAAATGTTTAAGGTACGGTAAATATCTCCTCTTGAAAAAGGTTGGCGTGACAATCCCGATATATTTAAGCATAGTTAGAATTTGAGACTTTTTACATTTTAATGCTAGTAGTCATGAGTTGTTGGTAATTTGATAACCATGCTGTTAGTATCTAAATATATTTTTCTAAACGATTTTCTTAAAAAGTACTTCTAAATAACATCTGGTCTACAGATATCGTTTTCAATAAAAAGCTCTGAAATGATAACTTAAAAAATCTTGGATAGCTTAAAATATCTTGAAAGTGTTGGTTTTTAGTGCAACATGTAAATACGTGTTCCCGGATTTAATTAGAGAAAATGGCAATAATGTAACGGTACACACAAAACATATATAGGATTCCAGATTAGCTAGAATTGAGCAATTTTTTTTATTTTTTATTTATTATTATTTTTTTTTTTTTTGAACGGTAATTTGTGGCTACATGGCCCATAGCACAGATGGCGTAGCGAGTCCACACAACCAGGTTAGGTCCAGCCCAGAAGGTAATGGCACCCTTCCCTTTACACACGCGAGAGGATACCCCTATCGCCTTAGACAAAACTCGAACTTGAGACCTTACCTAGGAGGGTAAAACCTCCCCCAAATTGGGTGGTCATCTGGTTAGCTAGAATTGAGCAATTAAATACGTGAGTACTGTATTTCTTATGATAAATGTCAATCCATTATGCTTTTTTATTGTATCCCAAGAAACCCTACTACGCAAGAATGATAGAAAGAAAACACAACTAATTCATATACAAATTTTTTTATACCATAAAGACCTACTAAGTATACAATTAAATTATATTTTCAGTACTAGACGAGCTAGCGGTTATTTACTTATCTATTTATGTAACATTATTTGTTATAGTAGTTAGTACTATAAATGTTTGTTTGCATGAAGATATTGAGGATCCGAGTTTGATGTTTTATGATTTTAAGTTTATAAGCTTGGCAGGGCCATCCCGTTATTTTTAGAGGCCATGTGCAACTTTTACGATATATACCTCTTAAACACGAAAAAACTCGTATATGTGATTGTGTGAAATGTATTTAAAAAAATAAAAAAATAAAATAATAATAAAAAAAACGCTTTAACTAAAGCTTCCAAAAAAAATGAAGATAAAGCATTAGAAATGGTCAAGTTAAATTTTTTATTCCACGTTTGAAACAAGGTGTTGATAATAAATAAGATACTCTATAAACTCAGGAACCTATTAGAACCTTAAATAACTTTATCAAATCTGAGGGGTGAAACTGTCAAATATGTAACCCATTTTACACTAGTGTAGAATTATATATATATATATATATATATATATATATATATATATATATATATATATATATATATATATATATATATATATATATATATATATATAACAGGAGGCGTTACACGTATAATGACACTTCATTACCAGTCATTGCCATGTAATTGTTATAGCCTCCATGTCATCACATTCTTTCCATGTAAGCAATATTTATAATTTATTTTGTATTTTTTAATTTATTCCAAAATTTTTATAATTTATTTTGTATATTTTACATAATTTGGATATTAAGATCGGATTAAATACTTTTAAAAAATGAAGCTGCATGGATTTGAACCTAGGTCTATTACTCCATAATCAAGCACCTCGACCAATGGAGCTAAGCCATCAGTTGTGATAAACAATACAAACTAAAAATGATATATTACATATGCATTCCTTAATTATAGTTTCATAATATCATTTGTGATCTCAGCCTTACATACGCCTTTTTTTTTCTTTTTTTTCCTAAAAACCCTAATATATGTGAGGCCTGTAGAAAAACATGCGACAACCAGAAAAGAAAGATGTCGACTTTCTCTCTTTTTTCTCTAAACCCTAATATGTCATAATATGTTTGTTTTTACGTCTATGCAGATTTGCAGTGATTTATCTTGCTTTTTCATGCACAACTGCAAGTAAAGATTATGAGAAAATACAGATATTCATGTTTTTTGGAGGTTTGTCTAATATCTTTCAGTTTATTGTGATAAGCTTGAAAGCTTGGGATTAGCGTGAAGATTAGCTCAATTCTTTTCATCGTTAGTTATGTGTGTGTTTTTACTTTCGGTCAATTGATGTTTGCTTGGGCATTAACAACTTACTGTGAGTCGTAATTCAATTTATGCATTAAAATGTTACTGAAATTATTAACCAATCAATCTGATTGTGTATCTAAGAGGTTTGGTTTTGACAGTTCACTTATTCCTTCAAAGCCAATGGCGTAAAACATGAGAACAAAGTTCCTTTATTTTCCACATAAAGATGTCTTCCAAAGATAATGGTAATAAGAAGCAATTCGCCAGTGTAAAGAAATCACTAGATTCACTTCTCTTATTAGTCTTTATTCATTATATGTTGTGTATAAACCAATATTCTTAACAGGTTCTTTTGCTATTGTCAGGATTGCAGATGTATCATAAACAATATGTTCATGTTTATGTTAACAGGTTCCATGCATGATACATTAATGGGCACCACAATGACAACAAATGACAACAATGGTGGGTGCTTAAATTTTACAGTCGCATGGTAACATATTTTAATTTATATAGATTTTATTTATTGCTTTGACATGGGCCTTAGAGCAATGTTAGGCGTATGAGTTCTTTGTGTTGTCATCCTTTTTTATGGATTTTCCCTTGCTCTCTATAAGAGGGAAATAATGTCGCTCTGCGGTAATGATGCTTAATTACATTCTAGAATGTGTATACTATTTTGTTTATATTTAGATGCTCGAGATTGAGAAGGGTGCCAAAGAGCTCAATTTTCCTATATTTGAAGATAATAGTAAGATAGTCACAAGAAGCGACGGGGATTGCATTACTATCCTTCATTAGTTTTCAGTTCTGTGTGGAAACAGGAAGAAAGTCAAGATACACGATGATGGTAAGAGGATTAACTACCCTTCGGTTTCTGGTGTTACAAGGCCTAAAAATTAAGAAGATATTGCCTTCATGACAGTAAGTTAACCATCACTAATGTGAATCCTACCGTCATAATATCGGTTAAATGCTGTATTTGTATTATATCTATATGTCTTGAATTCAAATAGTGCATTACCTTGTGATCTAAATTTACTACGTATTTTTTCTAGAGAAATCGGGTCGTCTGTATCATGCTAACATTTGTTTTACCCACTTTAGTTGTTTTGCTTCAATTATAGAGTGAATTTAATTATAAAGTGAGAAATCGTTTCGAATAACATAGTTAGTCGTTAGCAAATAAACTTTGGTAGCCATAGATTTGCGCAATGGGAGGGAGGAACATGAAAATACCATACAGGTAAACTGCATTTTCTGATCTATAATATCATCATTATCTCGACAGTCTGTCCTGTAACTTTAATGTGTCACCTGTTATGAACAACTACATTTCTGTTACCAGTCGTTGAATATCCTATGTTTCTCTTACAATCAGTATCCAAAGTTTTTTTATACATGGACTTTGATGATGAAATTAACTACAGGAACAAGACACAGAAGCGAGTTATTGCTTTCAACAGAGATCTTCCTCCCCGCAACGACACTTTCTTGTAGATTTTGAGCAACTTACTTGATTTATAATCACTGACAGTTGAGAGCTACTTTTTCAGGACCGGGAACAACTACGAGCCGTTTCAAGGTCGACACCCGAATAATGTTATTCTGTTGGCGTGTGATGCATTTGGTGTGCTTCCACCAGTGAGCAAGCTAAACCTTGCTCAAACCATGTATCACTTCATCAATGCCTATACAACTTTGGTACACACTCAAAATATTCTAATATTTAGACCACTTGGAGTCAATGTTATCAGATTTTGGATAATTTGGTTGTTAGTAAAAAGTAGCAGTATAACTGCTTTCCAGTTTTACATGACTGACCCATTTATAAGTTAAAAAAATCAATTGTCAGTTTGTAACACTTTTTTTTAATCAATAATGTACGTAGGGGTTCGTTCGGGTCAGAGTATACCAAAAAAATAATATTAGTTTTAGTCTTGAATTCGTGGATAAATAATTGATGTCTGATATCATCTCTTTAGTCAGTTATGTGCAATGAAAACATATAGCTCTACTGAAGTTTCAATTGTATTACTCCGTATATTGATCTTATCTCAGATCTTCAGGACCAAAACACTTTCAGTCTGTTTATTTAGCCCATCAACAGCCCATCACTTTTGTTTACTTTCACTCCGTTTACGGTATACAGTCCAATAATACGTACCTCATATATGACGTTCCATTACCTTCTAGCCATTTGCTTTCTTCTAGGTGAAGATACACACTAGCTGTCCTGCTTGCAAGGGTTTTGGTAGGTACAGGTGCTTCACTTTTATTGATTTAATCCTGCTAACTGCTTTCTTTGCTCATGTATGAATATTCAAAAACTTTTTTGCAACTAACGTGGTTGTAGATCTTTTAAGGTTACTGCATGTTTTTGATCGTTTTACATATCTGTTACCTCATTAAAGTTAGTTTAAATTATGCAAAAAACGTGAGATACCACATCTTTTAGGTGAGGCGCCCTTGCCAACTAAGGGTGTTGACAATCTAGATGGGGTTCATACAAGCGATTCAGTTGATCCTGGACCTATAGGGGGATAATTCGCAGTGCAGCTGCTCCCACGAGCTTGATTTTGATGCGTTGGCCCATGAGGTTACTGATTGTGTTACACGCGTGGCTGATGAGTATCAGAATTTTTAGTTTCAGCGACCAACTTCAATGCCAGTTTGCATGTCTTCATACAAAAATATGGAAGACAACACAGGCTTTATAACCACATGTGGCACAAGCCATAGCTTTCATGATGTTTCGTGTACCTTACAAGCCACCAGTTATGTGTTGAGTTTACTGAAAAGGAAAGCACCCTGTGTGGACCAGTCTCTGTTGGAAAACGACGATAACAGATGCAGGTCAGTCTCGGAGGCGTCCACGTCTGTAGGTGCTTTCGGCTTGGAACGCGTGGGTGGCCCGGCGCCTGTGTTAAAATGGAAAGCTATCTGTCTAGAAGACCCTTTGTTGGACAACAGTGTAACAAGCCTTGGGGAATCACTAGACCTACGCACTGCTGTGTGTGCTTCAGACTCGCACATGGGTTGTTGCCTTTGTTAAAAAAGAAAGCCATTTCTGTTGAAGGGGCTACGTTGGATAATGATCACAATGTTGTCTCAGTTTGCACCGAAACAATACTGACTCCTGCTCTTGGTGGCAACTCACGCTTATACCAAACAATATCTACGCAAGCTGCTTGCCAATCCGTTCCGGACACCGTCTACTTTCCAGGTAATTCTCCATTACATTTTCATTTCAATTAATTCAATAACATTGTGTTTGTCAGACTTACTCAATGTTTCTGAAAATGTTACAGGAACGATGCGTGCGCCAGTAATTCTTGACTTTCAGTCGGGGACCGTCCTATTGTTAGCATTGAGGTTTCTGATGAATTAATACTAGGTGCTTCTATTGATAGCGACAACTACTCATACCAAACAATGGCCAAACAACCTGTTTGGCAGCCCGTTCTGGCCATAGTTTGTTTCCAAGGTAAGCCTCCAATACAGTTTCTTTCTTTCAAGTGACTCAGCAACGTAGCTTTTGACACACTTGCTAATCTTTGACAAAATGTTGTAGTAACGATTCATGGACCAGTAATGCTAGACTTTCAGTCATGCACCATTCGTCCTACTGCAAGTATTGACGTGCTTCATGGTGCGTTATATCTGATGTTATTGTTATTAAGTGGACTTAAAGGATAATGTTGGCTTTTATTGATTTTGTTGTTGTTTATGTAGGCCTTCGCTTTATACAACAGGATCAGACTTTGCTCAACGGAGACCGTCAACATTTATACCAGGTAATCGAACAGGTTGTTGTTGGATTACGACAGTTTATCCCAAGTTTTTTGGGGGTTATGCGGCGTAAACTAATACTGCTGACTATTATTAACTATGTTGGTGTTTATGTCGGTGATGTCTGTAATGCCTCTGGCGGCAACGCTTTTAATGCATCTGAACCACCAAATGCCTATATGTATATGATTTTCAAATATAAGGTGATTCAACTACCTTCACTAATGAATTCTCATGTAGCGACTATGATCTCAACTTGTGGACATGTCAAGCATCTTTCTGGATTTAATGAAGTACTCCACTGATCACATAAGCATGTATAAAAGAACATATGGTTCCATATTCTAAAAGTATGCATCTTTCACAGCACCCCATTGCTCATTCAATATGGAAGACATGCTTGATGAAAAGGTATTCTATTCTTACGCTTGATTAATATTAAATTGATCACTATGAAGGGCATGCTTGATCAAAAGGTCTTAGATTCTTATGTTTTAGGTCAGTTAACCTCCAACAAACGCAATTATCCTTCTTTTGATACCTGCATCAGCATACACTATAATAGAACTTTGATGATGGGTAGAGATTGTTTCATTGTCCTGCAATTTAAAACCAAATTTAGTCACCCATCAAATTCAGCCCACACAAATGTCTTGACATTCAAGTGAACATACTAATCAGCTTAATATATGATAAAGCTAATAAAACAACCAGTGATCATGTACACCAATATTTGTATGTTCACAAGGTCTACTTTTATCATATATTTGTACTTTGAATGGAGTATAAATAATTCACCAATATTTGTTCTTTTTAATACTTGTGAATTATTTATAAAGGAGGAGTACATGGTCTATTTGGGTATCCGAATATTGTTCAGGAGCTATCTTTGTAGTACATGGTCTACCTTTTAAAGATGGTGACAAGGTACTTCTATCTTCCTACAACTCAATATTTATTAGTGATATGTGATTATTTTTGTTCATGGACTTTTTGGTGATTTCACATGTTAAATTAATAGTAAGCTTAAAGGGACGTGAAAACGAGTTCAAAAACAATGCTATTGAATGGATGAATGGTGAGAGATATATACTTATTAGTATGTACACCAATATATGATAAAGCTAATAAAAGTAGACCTTGTCACCTCCTTATAAACAATCAGCTAATAAAACAAATATTGGTGAATTATTAGTATGTACACCAATATATGATAAAGCTAATGGTTATTTTCATATGCTTGTCAAATGTTGTTTGACAGGGGATCTGTATTAATTCGACTGGTCTTCAGAGCAAGTAGTGCAGTCAACCAAAGAGCCCCTTCATCTTACATAAATCTATCTATATGATTCTTTAAATGTAAAGCTCACAAAGCAACGACACCCACAAGATGCAAAACTTTAATCTCTCCCGTAGGTAATATCATTTCACTTTAATTTAGATCATTCATGTAGAATGTGCAACTCAATCATTGATGTCGTTTTCTAACTTACCATTTTAACAGGATTGTGCTTCCACCCTTGACGCAAAATAGAGCTAACGGAAAGGTGCCACAACCACATGTCGTTTTGCAGTAGTCTGAAAAAACGACCGAAGGGGGTCTCCTTATCACTGAGGCCACGGGAGTCTCAAACACCGCCCAAGGGTAAGTACCTTGAAATTTACCCCTTCATGATTATGAAAATTCAAACCGTGCTGGCAATTACAAAGTTACATAACTTTATCAAATATGTAGTCTTGAAAGGTTATATGAGCTTGGCATTGTAGACTATGACTTCTAAAGGTACCCCGAAACACCGTAAATCTGGACCAAAGAGCAAGATTTATTTCATAGATTATTTATATTTTATATCATATAATCTATGTATCTTTTTGACTTACTAATACATAGAAATATTAGATTTTAAATCACATTCTAGAATTTATTTATATGATTATTTTAAATTTATGAATCTTATAGATTTTGTTAATCGTCAAATTGAAGCACTAATATGAGTAATATGAGGTGATGTGTACTTGATTAATTATATGCATAAGATACTATAGTGATAAGAAAACATAATTCAAAGTTGTTATTCAAGATAAATGTTTGCGCATGAAAAATTGGAGTGACATTACAAGAGGATTTGGTCAGTTTTGCAAATTAGTATAGTAAATTAGTATCTGAATTTAAACCCGTAAAACGTCCTCATTGAATGAATTAAATTCTTTTCTTGCTACTATTTTCTAACTATTATCTGTACCTGCTCTTTTGACCCAACGCAGTTGACCCGTTACATTACCCGACAAATTCATTTTTTGTGCCTACGATCTTTAGCTACTCTTTACAGGTATACACCGATATTTTGACATTAACCCGAACAACATTCACATTGATTTATTTTTACATTAACACAGATATTTTGAAACAACTATTATATAATACAGAGCAAAAATGTTTAAGAACAAAGAATGCATACAAAATACTTAACTAATTCCTTACAAGAAACTTTATAAGTCATGCCCGCCCATCAGACGGAAATGTCCTCATTGAATGAGTTAAATTCAATTCATGCTACTATTTTCTAAATCTGATATGTACCCGCTCATTTGACCCAGTTGACCCGTTACAGAACCCGACACATTTATTTTTCTACCTACGATCTTTAGCCACTCTTTACAAGTATACAACGATATTTTTGACATTAACCCAACCAGCTTTCACATTGATTTATTTTAACATTAACACATATATTTTGAAACAATTATTATAATACAGAGCAAAAATATTTAAGAGCAAAGAATACATACAAAATACTTAACTAATTCCTTACAAGAAACTTTATAAGTCATGCCCGCCCATCGGGCTACAGTTCAAAACGGGGTGCTACAATGCTCTTACGGTTGCTACAGTTATTTCTACAGTTGTCTTACAGTTGCTATAGTGTTTCATCCCGTTTTTCCGTTCCGTTATTGTCACAGATATTTCCCCCCATTCTAGACTTTTCTTCATGCTCCTTTGCCTCCACCTTCATCCTTAGAAACATACACACACATGAAACAAAACCACTGTCTTCTCCCCTGATTCATCAAACACACAAATCTAATAATCAAAGTCCCAAGTTTTATGATCCACCCGATCTTCCATCGACCGTTCATCTTCTTCCTCAAAAATGATCCTCTGTCCCGTTTTCCCCTTTTCTGTAACTTTCCGGATATTTTGTTATACACAAAATACACACAAACCTAGAAGAAGGTATACTCAGTCATTTTTTTTTATTTGGCAAATTGATTTTCTATTCTTATTTGGGTTCTGACAATTGTGCTAAACCAAAGTATACTCTTTTGGGTTTAATTGTTTGATGATTAAAAATGAATTAGGGATTAATTATTTGATATTAAATTAATACCTTTTAAACATTTTACATAAAAGATTGAAACTTTTTTATTTGTGAGTTTTCCGATGTTGATGGAGGTTGAACAGTTAGAGTGGAAACGGGTTGAATTGGTGATGAATCTTAATTTTGTGAACCATAATTAATTGGTGTGGTGTTGCAGGAACGTTGTTGGTTCTTATTTATGCGAGCAGCGGTTGGAGGATAACTGTCTGGATTAGGGTGTTAAAAATTAGGAGTAAGTAAATTAGGAGTAAATAAATTTAGTGATTCAATGTTTCATATAATTTTTTGACTGAAAAGTGTAGTTGGAATAGTTGGTTGTCGAGATTTAACTTTGGGTGTGTTTGGAATTGAGGATTAGTCATGACGATTTTGTTTTGTTGCAGCAACATGGGTTTGATAATTGGAGCACTTTGATTATCAGCACATCTGGAATAGAGTCAAGTGGAACGAGCAACATGAGTTTTGCAATGAGTGGGTGCATTCAAATGGATGGACCGACGGACATAAAACTGAACTGGTATGTAACACACTACATTGCACATATTTGCAAATTGAATAACAAGTACAAATTGTTAGAGTCATAGGTTTAATAAAGGCCGTTTGGCGTTTGGAAGTGGTTATGTGATATGGGAAATTTGAAACAACAGACAATTACCTGAACGTAAAACCAATACCAAACACTCCCTTAGTGACTTTGTCGTATAATGAAATATATAGGAGGTTATCGACAATAGGTGAGTGCACGTTAGCCAATAATCTAATGCTCAACTGCTGTTTTTTTGTACTGATATACTTATGTAAAGTATTGATGGGTGGTTCCTGTATATTAGAGAAAACTAATGCAGATTTTGTTTTGTTGTAGCAACATGGGTTTGATAATTGTCTGTTGCAGTTATCTCTCAAAAGCTAAAGCGGGGTTTAAGGCGCATAATATGATTTGTTACTCTGTTACTTCATGAATTTATTGTTCGGCTATATCGGAAAGTGTAAATACTTGAGGTTGCACAGTGGATACAAATCATATTATTTTATATTGGCAGATACATTTTGTTTTTATGAAATGCGATTCATTTTGCCACGTTCAATATATGCAGGTAAAAAAATTAAAAAGAACAAGTGTATGAACCCTACCGTGGATGACTCTGGTGATGCTGAACGGTACCAGTAATAAAGTTTTTGAGAAGGTTATGTCCCTTTGAAGCTTTGTTTTTGCGTGTTATGATTTTTATTTTCGACTTTAATGTTACTTTTTACCTATTGGGATGTTACAGGTTGATGTTTTCTCCTTTAGGATTGTGTTATGGGAGATTCTTACTTGCGAAGACCCTTATGCAAATATGCACTTCGGTTCGATCTTAGGTGAGCGTTATGTCATTTGTGTATTTTTAGCCTTTTCTCGACAAGTCAAAATGGATCAAAATAAATAAATAGAATACAATATAAATGAATAGGTAACATTATAATGTGGGTAAGAAGTCAGTACCTTTTGTTCTTTTGTAGTTTTTATGAATAGATATTCTGTTCATTACACTAAATGGGTAACATTGTAATATGGGTCAGTAACGTATCATGAAAACTATATATATTCGTTGTAATAAAGACGATATCTATTCATAAAAAGGGTAACTAGACTGATATATGTTGAAGTTTTTTTTCAATAAATGCACTTTTTATAAATAGATATCGCCTACTTTTTTATATTAGTAGAAACAGGGTCGTGTTGTGTTAATATGATACCAATTCAGTGCACATTTGATCCTAAAAATCTTCTAATCATTGTGTAACACCCCAAAAATTTGGTACAGCGGCAGACTATTCAAGCTTTCGGGGTGCTACGGGGATTGGTATCCAACACAAGTCATAATAGAACGAGATAAAGTAAACATAAATAAAAACACATCCAAACGGGGTTTTAAAGTTTACATTCATCCCGGTTTACCAAAGTAAGGCCCAAAAGAAATAAAAGTAGGTCCCCAAATACATATCAGAGTTTTTAGAAAAATAGATCCTTAGACCACATTGCCCCTGAACCTTAAAAGCTGATCAAAGAGGTCAGCTTTCTGTAAAAGGGCGTCGGTTCTTCACCGTGGTCGGCTCATCTCACATTTAAGTCCCAAGTGTTTGAGTTTAACCACAAAGAGGTTATAAACGTAAATGAGTACAAATCTTTCGCAATTAGTTCCTTCCATTCACATAATAGCATGTGTACAATCCGTTCCCCTAACAGTCGCTGCTATCCTAATGTTATTTTTACTTGTCAATGCATTTTGAGGGGTAGAAACCATGTTAGAATGCATTTGTTTGCTTTTCCTGCAAATCGTTCTGTCGATTCGGCATATCCTCTGGTATCCATCGCAAAGAGTATGCGTTATGAACCAAGTATAATTTGTATTAGGTTGTTTGACGTTTGTTCTCGATACACGCAAACTATGGCCTCTTATTCCGTATTACAAAGTCACAAATATATCCGGTAGGTTGTTCAACTCAAGTTTTTCGTTATAATCATCGACGAAGATCTTTGGGTAACGGGGTAGGGTAGCAGTAGCGTGGAAACTCTATGCGAGGGAGTCCGTTTCCTCGGAGAGTAGGGTGATACTATCTCTTCGGAGTTGGGCAGTAAACAAATGTCTGGTAGGTCAAAGTTCATTTAGAATGGAAAAATGAGAGACAGAATCAATTTCAGGAAATGGAGATTTCGGCATTTAGGATGGGAGAAAACTTAAATCTCGGTAGGGTTGTATCAACATCCCAGCATAACATGTTCCTACCTGAATATTTTACATTAGGTGGCAGTCTATTGTTATAATAGGGTCAATGATGTCTGCTAGTTTAGTTACAAGAGAATAGATAGTAACATTTTGTGTTATTGGGAAGGATATGACGATAGTGACGCACACTTAGCGATTCGTGACGCAATAGTTAGAAGGTGACGGTCCAGTGATTCGGTTGGATGACGACTAAAAACAAAAGTGAAGCGCGTAGTCTCACCACACGGGACAATCATTCCTTTGACGTTTCACATTATCTCTTGATATCTCTTTACTTCTTATTCTCCCTTGGTTTAATCTTCCATTTTTCACGGCTTCGCCAAACTTTCCCTCTTCCTTCAATTCCAACGCACTTTCATGTTGTGTTCCTTCTTTCTTATTCTAAACACTTGCCGACACTAGCCTTAAAATCCGACCCGGAAGGTTGTCGGAACCAATTTGCAGGGTCTTAGATCACGGTTCTCTAGCTAACAGTGTTCTAACCTTACAACCACTTACGTCACACTCAGCACACCAACCAGAGTCGGTTAAAGCTATAATAGTCTCACTTAAGGTAATTCTAAGTGTACCGTCCAAAATTTCCCAGCTTTGAACAACATAAGCATCCACGACCTCTTGTCGTATGTATGGTTTTCCCCACTTTAGCATAAATCTTCTCATTTCCTTTCCCTTTTTTTTGTTTTTCGCTTTCTCAGCGTTCATATCACCAAAGCCCCTACTCCGTACCATTTCAGGCACAACTAGAACTCAAAGAAAGCGGGTGAGTGTATAGGTATATAGCAGTACCTCCATCATGTGAGTTCCAGAACTCGCTTCCCTTGTTCCCTGGAGGTGGTCTTCCCAACTTTACCTTTTGTTGGCAACCACTTCCTTAGTCGTAATCTTTGTACTAACTAGATATTCAAACAGTATACGGGAGGTATCGGACACGAAAATAGTCACGTCACCGTGTCTTAAATAACGGCAATCCCATCAAATAATTAGTGCTCATCTCGGGGCGCTTCGGTAGGAGCTACCTCGGGCACCATAGTGACAGGCTCCAAAAAATAAACGAAACCTTGATCCGGCATGTCGAAGTCGTTCGCCTCGCAATTCAATACTTTTAGTCCCCTTTTTCACCAATAGCACGAAGACAGCAATTCTCAACGCAATCGTCCTAAATTCTCCTCTATACCCGAATAAGTCGACTTCCATAACAGCAGATCAAAGATATACTATTGTTCATAGTACGTCCATAGTGGTTAACAAGGGCCTGATTAGGCCTTTCTCAACAATACCATTCGAATTACGCTTCAATCTTTTCTCACCAACATTCTAGGGAGCAACAACCTTACCGAATTCCGCCTTCCAATAGACATACACTTTGTAAACTCCTCATACTTCCTACGGGGCAAATTTCGTTTTTTGCGTGGATGGGTGATTGCGTATCGGTTTGTCTGTCATCGGTCACTCATTTGGCCACTTACCTGTCTCGATGCATGCCTCAACTCACCTTTTAGCACATTTTTGGCGAGACCTAGTGCGTTGGTAGTTTAGTTCATAAGCACTAGAGGTTTGGTCCACGACGTCCTGGGCTAATAGCTGCAACAAGTCGTGGTCTGCTAAGTGGCCCTACTAAGTTGTGTTTTGGGGCTATCAATCTGTCCCCACAATCATCAACGAAAAACTATACGATTCGAATATCGAGATAACATTCGCACAAAAACTCTTGCTCACTTGTCGTTAAAAGAGTGAACTTCAAACACGATATCAATTCCCCCTAGAATACTATCCCACTCAACGATTTTTTTTTAGGTTCTAGCTCCTAGTAAAACATGGGCTTGGATTCATCGAATCGGGTTCTTGGAACGGAGCGTTCCCGCAAGCTCAATGCGAGACTTAATGGATAGTCACCGAGGTATAACGGATGGAATACACGACAATTGCGTAGCGAACTCCCAATTAAGCACGTCATTCGATGTCGATACACGCATCTTTCAAATTTCATCAACGGCGAATCGAAGCGGCGTTAGATGATGCGGTAGCTATTTAGGAAACGAGGTTATCTACCCGATAACCTTCGGGGGTTTAGATTTCACAACAATCAAATCCATAACTATTCACACTCTTGCAGTAATAGTTTTAAGATGGTTTCTTAGGACGACGCCTAGGATGGCGTTTCAGAACAACAGGGACGAATGTCCCGATCTCAGCATTAACTAATAACGAATTATTGACGGAAACATATGGATATGTTAACCGCCTCTTAGAATACGAATAGTGGGAGGGACTGGAGTAGGGAGGAGAAACCACAGGTCCTATGACAACGGTATATAATATATCATATTCAGAGGATATCACACACAATCTACGATCATTAAGGGTGAGTTCATACGGCTAATAAATTTCCACCGCCATACTTATCAGCCCAATTGGCGTTTCGTCAAACCCAAGGGGTCCGATACTAATGCCGGTTGCGTTTACTTAATGTTTAACCAACCCGCTAACTCAAACCATTAATAATACTTCCTAAATTTCCATTGCCGTATCAATCATATCGCAATCACATAAGATTACCCCATAAGCCGCCTCTTACAAGGGTCTCATATAATTAATTCACATCATTTCGTCATCTCGATAATATCTCACCACATACATATAGATGCTTCGGCTTGGCCGGGTTTTGGCGGGGTTGGTCGAGGATCGCCTTTTTCTATAAAATCGGTCTATAGTTTACGTCTTTTATTACCTAGTTCTTTATAACCTTGGCTCTGATACCAATCTTAAATTTGATAATAAACCCGTTTATAAAAACAAAACGTAATCATTTCCCATTAAATCCCGACTCTCACTTCCCGAACTCATTTTTTTATCCTCGTAAGTTCTAAACACGCTTTTACATGCTCGTCATTCTTTTTAAATATGTTTTTCCACGGAAAGTGGCTATAAATACATCTCCGTTCGTTTTTGAGTAATAAATATATTTTTCACGTATTATTAGGTTTCCTAGCGCCAGAGTCGAAGTAGTGCCTAATTTAACGCCATAGAAATGGTCTAACGACAAATATTCCACATAGTCGATCACCAATTCCCATAATTTCTGAAAATCGTTTCAATAAAATTAACGATTCGTTTTAAATTATAAATCGTAGTTCAAATCAGGTTCTCAAATTTACCAGTTGTCACATCCTCCCAGCCTCAGAAGAAACCCGTCCCGGGTTTCACTTAAAGTCACCCATCAAGATCGAATAAAGATAAAAATAGAATCACTGAATTTCATCCTCACATTCACCACGTGAGTGGAGGGCTATCACAGAATTTCCAAAAAGCTCAAACACAACGATATGACTTGGCTTAGATCGCCAGATTTTTCACGAATAAGATTTCAACGAGCTCCTCAAAGGAGTTTGACGTTCATCATCATGGAACAGGAAATCTTCGGATTCGCAGTGGCAATCTCTGCCGAAAGCGTCTTTCCAGATTATTCTTCACGACTCTTGCGGACTTTGCCAAGTCCCGATGCAAGAACGAGTGTCACAAATTCAATATTCCAACGAGAATTCTTAAGCGAAACAGATTAGCTGAGATTAAATTTCCCACGTTTTTTAGTCAAATTAAACTGTCTCAATTCCCCGGCTTTAAAAGTTTTCATTTCAGTCTATTAGTTGGAAGCAGGATTCTTATTCTTGAAAGCGAGTTAACCGATAGGGGGAAAAAAATGCCATTCACTACTCAACGTATTCCACCATCTCTAGATGGTACCTTAATCATCTTCTTTCCCTACCTTTGGGATCTTAATATTCATTTCGACGGTCTCATGAATGAAAGTCAAAATGGCGAACTTACTGTCTCCAAATTCCGATTCGGCGAGAGTTATATCGACACATTCGGCCATAACAAGTCCTGAACGGTATAATCTTGACGCCAGGTTGTTTTCATCAACTTAGGGAAGTTTGGGGAGAGTCGGATGTCTCTCCCAGCCTCTTCTCAAAGTTACAACATTAGCTCGAAGCTTCATCTTTGACATACAACGTTTCTCTTACTTTGACCATTGGTGTGGGGAGGTTATGTATCGTTCCTAGTACGACCCGTCCCCAAGGTCATCTGTAGAGATCTCCAGAAACTCAGCATATTAATCGCAGTCCACTATCGAGTAACCTATTTCGATGGAATAAGCCTTCCCCATCTTCGAGCAAAATCACCGAAACCTTAAACTACGCAACAACTTGATTTTAGCTTAATCTCGCAACTCATCAAACAAGAACTGTCATGAGATTAGACCGTGTATCAAGTTGTTGAGATGAATAATTTAACGTCTTTGGTGATTTGGCTCAATTTAGGAATTGCTCAAAACAACCGAATAGGTACCTACAGCTAAAAGTCAGTGTTCATCAGGCGGTTTTAATGTGCGTACTCCTTGCTCGACTAAGAGTGTCGGCAATAACGTCTTCTTTTTCCCAGATAATAGCAAGTTTGCAGTCATACTCACCAAGTAGTTCTACCTAGCGAGCCTACCTTAACGGTCCGTTCTTTTCGATTTAAAACATATTGTAACCACATGGTTAGTGTATATCATACACTTCGCGCTACAAGGGTTGTTTTTCCCCGGATTCTGAGTGCAATACAACTGCATCCGGTATTAACTCAGGAGTGGTGTAGCTCTTCTCACAGGTCTCGAATTGACGAGAGGCGTGAGCTACTTTCTTCTTCATTTATATCAAAACATTTCACCAATCTTTTATACTATGTAAGACTATACGCAACAACACCTACGCTATCTTTCGATACAGCTAGGTTAGGTGTACTATACCGCACCTACTTCCAAAATCACCATGCTTCTTCTTCGTCTTCTCCTTAGTTACCCTTTTTCTATCCCGGTAGGAATGGTACAACAACTCAATTCCTAATAGACTACATTTCAACATAAACCAGGTAAACACAATTCACATGACTACGAAGTCGAACGGTCCAATTTTCAAACTTCGTTCTCCAAGAAATTAGTCCATAGCTATTTCTTTCTCAAGCAGACTTAGGGTTATCTCGGGCGTCCTTCGGGCTTATCCCTACTTCCCGAGAAGTTTAGTCCATTATCATTGGCTGCTAACGCAGCTTAACCACTTAAGGTTCACGTACAATATGAAGGCGTCTGAGGTACTGATTAACCGACAGGCCTAACCAGCGGTTCATAAGTCATAATGGCGTAACACAGTCTTCGGGATTCTCCCTTCCCGGATCATTGATGGTGATGGTATTCCGATCATGGGTCGATTTCCTCAACTAGTCCTTTGAACCTTAAAGCTGATCAAGAGGTTCAGCTTTCTGTAAGGGCGTCGGTTCTTCACCGTGGTTGGCTCATCATCACATTCTAAGTCCAAGTAGTTTGAGTCTTAACCAAAAGAGGTATAAACGTAATGAGTACAATCTTTCCATTAGTTCCTCCATCACTAAGCAAGTGTACATCCATTCCCACTAACAGTCGGCTAGTCCCAATGGTATCCTTACTTGTCAATGCATAGGGTAAAACCATGTAGAATGGCATTGATTGCTTCCTGCAATCGATCTGTCGATTCGGCATATCCTCTAGTATCCATCGCAAAGAGTATGGTTATGAACCAAGTATAATTCGTATTAGTGTTTGACGTGTTCGCTACACGCAACTATGCCTCTTATCCGTATACAAAGTCACAAATTATCCGGTAGTTGTTCAACTCAAAGTTTCGTATAATCGTCGCGAAGATCTTTGGGTAACGGAGTAGGTAGAGTAGCGTGGAACGCTATGCGAAGGAGTCGTTCCTCGAGAGTAGGTGGCGTACCGTATCTCTTCGAGTTGGAGTACGATGTCAGTTAAGTCAAAGTTCATAGAATGGAAAAGAGAGACAGAATCAATTCAAAATGCGAGATTTCAGGCATAGGATGAGAAACTTAATTCTCGGTAGGGGTTTAAGCAACCATCCCAGCATGAAATCATTGGACCTTAATTATACAAAGACTGAATAGATAGTAAACATTTTGTGGGTTTATGGAAGGATATGACGATAGTGACGCACATAGCCGATTCGTGACGCATAGTTCAGAAGGTGACGTCGAGTAATTCGTTGGATGACGACTAAAACAAAAGTGCAGCGCGTAAGTCTCACCACACGGGACAGTCATTCCTTGACGTCACATTATACTCTTGATATCTTCTTACTTCTCAATTCTCCTTGGTTATCTTCCATTTCCACGGCTTCGTAACTTCCACTCTTCCTCAATTCCCAACGCACTTTCATGTAGTGTTCCTTCTTTCTTCCTCTAACACATGCGACACTAGCCTTAAAATACGACCCGGAGGTTGTCGGAACCAATGCATGGGTCTTAGATCTACGGTCTCTAGCTAAGTGTCCAACCTACACCACTTACGTCACATCTCAGCACACCAACCAGAGTGGTGAAGCCTATAATAGTCGCACTTAGGTTAATTCTAAGTGTGCGTCTCAAATTCCCCAGATTTTGACAACATAAGCATCCACGACCTCTTGTTGTATGTATGGTTTTCCCCCACCTTTAGCAAATCTTCTCATTTCCTCTTATTTTTCGCTTTCTCAGCGTCATCATCACCAAGCCTTACTCCGTACCATTTCGGGGCACAACTAGAATAACTCAAAGAAGCGGTGAGTGTAGGTATATAGGTCAGTACCTCTCATCATGTGAGTCCGGAACTCGACTCCTTGTTCCTGGAGTGGTCTTCCCTTGTTCCTGGAGTAGTCTTCCCACTACCTTTTGTTGGAAACCACTTCCTTAGTCGTATCTTGTACTACTAGATATTCAACAGTATTACGGAGTGTAGACGGAGACAAAATAGTCACGTCATCCGTGTTAGATAACGGCAATCCATCAATATAGTGCTCTATCTCGGGTGCTTCGGTAGGAGCTACCTCGGGGCACCATAGTGACAGCTCCCAAAAATAACGACCTGATCCGGCATGTCGAAGTCGTTCGCCTCGCAATTCCATACTTTAATTCCCCATTTTCTCACATAGCCACGAAGACAGCAATTCTCAACGCAATCGTCCTAAATTCTCCTCTATACCTCGAATAAGTCGCTTCCATAACAGCAGATCGAAGATTATTATGTCATAGTTACGTCCAATAGTGTTAGCAAGGTCTGATTAGCCTTCTCACAATTACCAATTCGAATTACGGCTTCAATCTTTTCTCACCAACATTCTAGAGCAACAACCTTTCCGATCTCGCCCTTCCAATAGACATACAACTTTGTAACTCCTCATACGTTCCCTTACGGGCATCGTTTTGGTGGATGGGCGATTCGTATCGGTTTTGTGTGTCGGTCACTCATTTGGCCACTTAACTGCTCGATGCATGCTCAACTCACTTTAGCACGTTTTGGCGAGACCTAGTGGTTGGTAGTTTAGTTCATAATGACTAGAGGTTGTCCACGACGTCCTGGGCTAATAGCTGCGACAAGTCGTGTCTACGTGGCCCTACTAAGTCTCATTTCAGGGCTATCGATCTGTCCCCACAATCATCAACGAACTATACGATTCGAATATCAGATAACATCGCACAAAAACTTTGCTCCTTGTCGTTAAAAGAATGAACTTCAAACACGATATCAAGAATACTATCCCACTCAACGATTGTAGGTTCCAGCTCCACCTAGTAAACAGGTGCTTGGATTCATCGCACATCGGAGTTTGGAACGAGGTTCCCGCAAGCTCAATGCGAGACTAATGGATAGTTACCGAGGTTATAACGATGAATAACACGACAATTGCGTAAGCGAAACTCCCAATTAAGCATGGTCATTCGATGTCGATACACGATCTTCCAAATTTCATCAACGGCGAATCGAAGCGGCGTTAGATGATGACGGTAGCTATTTAAGGAAACGAGGTTATCTACCCGATAACCTTTCGGTTTAGATTTCACAACAATCAAATCCATAACTATTCACACTCTTGGCGTAATAGTTTTTAAGACGGTTTCTTAGACGACGCTAGATGGCGTTTCAGAACAACAGGACGAATGTCCGATCTCAGCATTAACTAATAATGAATATGACGGAAACATATGGATATGTTACCGCTTCTAGAATCGAATAGTGAGGACTGGATAGGGAGGAGACACAGTCTATGACAACGGTATATAATTATCATATTCAGGATATCACACACAATCTACGAGTCATAAGGGTGGGTCATACGCTAATAAATTTCCACCACCATACTTATCGGCCCAATTGGGTTCGTCAACCCAAGGGGTCCGATAACTATTGCGGTTTGGTTTATTAATGTTAAACCAACCCGTAACTCAAACCATAATCAATACTTCCTATAATTTCCAAGGCATATCAATTATATCGCAATCACATAAATCACCCCATGAGCCGCCCTCTACAAGGGTCTCATATAATAATTCACATCATTTCGTCATCTCATAATATCTCACACATAATATAAGATGCTTCGGCTTGGCGGGCTGGCGGGCGTTGGTCGAGGATCGCTTTCTATAAAATCGGTTATAGTTTAGGTTTTTATTACCTAGTTCTCTATAACCTTGGCTCTGATACCAATCTGTAACACCCCCAAAATTTGGTACAGCGGAAGACTATTCAAGCTTTCGGGGTGCTACGGGGATTGGTATCCAACACAAGTCATAATAGAACGAGATAAAGTAAACATAAATAAAAACACATCCAAACGGGGTTTTAAAGTTTACATTCATCCTGGTTTACCAAAGTAAGGCCCAAAAGAAATAAAAGTAGGTCCCCAAATACATATCAGAGTTTTTAGAAAAATAGATCCTTAGACCGCATTGCCAAGCCAAGCCTCCAATCCAAGCATCCAAAATCATCACTTAATTACCTGAGAAAACGTGCTAAAAGTCAGCTTTCACTAGTGAGATCATAGGTTTAAATTCATAATTCAATCAAGTGGACATATACGCAAAACTCTTGCTAGCTAGACTAGGCCTCAAACAAACCTGCGGATACCCTCTGCTATATCAAAACACTATAGGTGCACAGTACAGTCATCCTAAGGGAGCCTTGCAACAACCTTAGGGATTCACTTAATATCATCCTAAAGGAGCCATGCTACGACTTTAGGGATTCACCAAATCTATCAACATCTGTATGCGTAAGGATACGACATACCCACATGCGTAAGGATACGACATGCCTCAGCTTACCTAGATCTAGTCTAGGCCTCGCTTTCTAGTTCTATCGCATAGCAAGTTTTAAAAGAAAGAAAAAGCGATAATAGTCCACATAAAACAATTTGCACGTTTCTCACCCCAAGTATTGAAAACAAAGTTCAAGAGTAAAAGTGGGGCTATGACTCACCTCAGGTCCAGCAAACAGCATGAGAATCAACAGAAACAAGAAGGTATCAATTATCATGCAACGACGACTACTGACTCGGCACTACCTAATAATATCAATACGCTTCAGTAAAATTCTCAAATAAATATTTCCCAAATCCCGAACATATTCCATTTCCGTTTTCAAAACTCTTTCTTAATTCGTTTTAGTGTTTGGTATCCTTGTGTGTGTGCGTGGTGTCGATTCAACAAGACTCAAGTGAACTCACGCTTCCAAAGAACTTCACCAAATAAAACCACAACAATACACTTTTATTCACGAAAATTGCTAAACATCGTCAACATGATTCTTAATCTTCACCATTTACTTTAAATACATCTTTCCATTAAATTTGATAATAAACCCGTTTATAAAAACAAAACGTAATTATTTCCCATTAAATCCCGACTCTCACTTCCCGAACTCATTTTTTTATCCTCGTAAGTTCTAAACACGCTTTTACATGCTCGTCATTCTTTTTAAATATGTTTTTCCACGGAAAGTGGCTGTAAATACATCTCCGTTCGTTTTTGAGTAATAAATATATTTTTCACGTATTATTAGGTTTCCTAGTGCCAGAGTCGAAGTAGTGCCTAATTTAATGCCATAGAAATGGTCTAACGACAAATATTCCACATAGTCAATCACCAATTCCCATAATTTCTGAAAATCGTTTCAATAAAATTAACGATTCGTTTTAAATTATAAATCGTAGTTCAAATCAGGTTCTCAAATTTACCAGTTGTCACACATTGATTCTCTAACAATGGCCTCATGGTGGTGTGCAGGTGAATGGGGTTAAATTTTCTCTTAGATCCCTTACTGGACGTGGCTCTCTGTAGTGATGCATGTTTGAAACGATGTTTATTATCATCATTATCATCGCTTCATAATGTGCTCTTTGTCCATTGCTTATGTAAGTATATGTACAGTTATGCAAATTAACATGCGCGATACATTTTTCTTGCTTCTCTTGGGTCTTATAAACTGAATTGGTACCATCAAAACTCATAGGTAGAAAAGTTCAGCTTATGAGCTTTTCAAAGTTTCAAAAAGCTCATGGGCCCAAAAACAAGCTTCTGTGTTGAATAAATATTTGATGATCAGTTTTCACGATGAATAATCATTTGTGACAATTATTATATAACAGTGACAACTGTTATATCAAACTCCCTTTGAATTTCAGTAGATATAATGGGAAGATAAATGAACAATGGATTTGTACGCTCAAATATACGTTTTTTATTTTGTGTATCTGATTCTCACACACACACACACACACACACATACACACACACACACACACACTATACTAGCATTGCTATAGGAAAATGACCCAAATAAGGCTCAAACCTGCAAATATAGGATCCCTGTTACATTTCTTAGTAAATCAGTTATGGCACTTTTTCATAAAAAATGCATAAATCAGGGTGTTAAGTTTTTTGTGATCCGTTTTCACATGATTTAAATAGTTAATAGTTATTAAGTGCAGACTGAAATATTGTGTTGCACACAATATTTCCAAATCATTCATACTTTCTGTTAATCGTGGATTTTCAAATGAAGTGTAGTAAGTTTGTAGTAGTAGTTAATAATGATTACATATGTATTTTTTTATCAGGGTGATGTAAAAGTTGTCCATGTATACCAGTTTCAAGGTCATCGCATGGTAGGGATGTTACCTGCCCAGTTTGGATTCAGCAAAAACAGAATGAGCTACCTGAATTGTCAAGCAGATACTACTGTTGCAGTTATACCGAGGGGTTCTGTTGCTCCAACAGCAAATGGTGACATGTATACAGATGTCGACATCTATAATGATATGCTTCGAGGCTCAAAGTAAATGGTAACATATATGGGTAATTTTAGCATTAAATGTATAATGGCAACAAATACACATTAGTGAAAAGTGCCCCGATATATGATTTAGCAAACCATTTTGGAATTGCAGGTGGATATTGGCACTAGCACAACACAAGGAAAATAATTTCAAGGGGCAGCCGCGAGAACGGAAACTAAGGTAACATTTGAGATATTAAATGTCAGCATGTCATTATTAATCTGTCGAGTATAGTATTCATTCTTGATTAGTGGGGCTTAGAGTTGTTAATCATTAAAAGAAGGTGGGTAAATGAGAGGAGGAAACATCGACAACAGGCTTGCGCCTATTTCTTAGCCACTTTTGATATTGAATCACCTGCTCAATTCAATTGTGTTAAACCCAAGTATGATCTTAGAAACATATTAGCATAAACTTTAATGGGTATTTGTAGCAGCTATCCCTACAAACATGTTGCATTTGCCTTATGGGTAAGTAACACCTGCGGGTCCACCTTCTGCTGACATAGGGTCAACTGAGTCTTTCATTTTGCGTTTTTTTTTCTTTTTTTTATTTATAGTTCATGATTATTTGTGCGATGAAAGTGATCCGAGGAACTGTTTTCATTCCTACAGCTACACTTGAATCGCTGCAAAATATTAGCACAAGTTCAAGCGTCCCCAAACAGTCAGAACCCGCGGGTGAAATTTTCCCCGAACCATTAACGTCGGGTAAGTTAAACTCAGGTTTATGTTACCATTATGTGCATATAACATCAATAATTTTGTAAACGTTGTCATCTTAAGTGTTCTTATGCAACCAGCGACAAGTGACTCCATATTACATAAAAATAACAGGCTTCCAGGTTCATGCAACAAAATTTATTGTACAACTTCTAATAATACATGCTATTTTTTCTTCCTTAGACTCAGTGACCAAAGGTATAAGTATAACCAATTAGGCAATATCATTAATTTTGCACCGTAGGTAAACGACTGCAAACTTAGGAAATAGAAACTCAAGAACTTTCTTTTTCATTTTGTAGGATGCACCTAATAATTCAGAGTTGGATTCTGATATGGTTTCAGGTCATTGCAAAACCCGCTGACTGGAAATAGTGGCGCACAACTCCAGCTCAATGATTGATTGTATAAGAAATTGTAAGTGTTTGCAAAAGCGTTGCTATCAGTTTAAGGAACATGTCACAATTGTCACACGATAATGTCTTTAAATTATCTATTTTATACAAACATTACCACAACGCTCCCGCAGCAACGCACGGGTTACCTCACTCGTTAATACTACTTATAAAACAATAGTGTCAAAACTTCTTAAGCTAAGGGTGTAAAGTGCATAAAGCCCAATGTTATCTTCTTCTTCGTTGTATGTAACCCATTACCCCTCTTTATGTGGACAATTAAAAATCACCAAAACCAATAGTTTTTCATCTTACTTTGTGTATGGATCCAACTATATAACGTTTCAAAACACATATGTGACAAATTTAGGCTAGAAGTCAAACTAAATGTACATACATGTTTATAATCATGGTGCCCCTTTAAAATTTGAGACCCTGTGCGGTTGCCCACCCTGCACATGCTCAAATCCGGCCATGAAGCTTGGTAAAGTTATATTATGATTGTCCGTTAAAATTGTTGTTTGGATAGCATTGGTAAAGTTACACATTCATTGGTCTTTATTATTATTATTATTATTATTATTATTATTATTATTATTATTATTATTATTATTATTATTATTATTATTATTATTATTATTATTATCACTTTATTATAACCATAAAATTTACATGAAGTTGGATTGGAGTCTAGACACAAGCTGCGCTCACAATTCTTTCTGAATGTTTATTCTACGAAAAATAAAAACACTACTCTTATTATTATTATTATTATTATTATTATTATTATTATTATTATTATTATTATTATTATTATTATTATAATTATTATTATTATTATTATTATTATTATTAATTTTAATAATAAATTTGATTATGTTAGTAAACGTTTAGTTTAAAAAATTATGTACATAGGTTTATATGCACATAGTTTAAAAGACGGGCTAGCCCAAATACTTTGTTTCAACTTAATTTTAATTTAAACTACCAAATACCAAATAAAACTCTTACACTTACAGTCAAAAGTTGGAATTGAGAAGATAACATGATTATTTATTCTGATTATGTGCATAAATATTCAAAATAATATATTAAAAAAAAAGTGATTTGCATACTCAGTTTATTGATCGAGACACTCACAGTACAAATAGATAAAGTACAATATGAGTTTTATACAACAAATGAAAGCATAAAAAAATATTCCAATAAATATTAAAAGTGTGCAAATTACATACTATTAAGAAATGTCCTAAGATGCCAACACAAAGTTCTTGAGACCACTCACGTACTTTGACTCGTTTCTTATGCTTTTCATGAGTGGAGGGTTATTATTATATATATATACTTGTATGATATAAAATTAACACTACACTAAACATTCAAATATAATATTTTAAAATTACTCGTATATAGATTTTTAAATAATGTAACCACGTGCTTTAGTGTAATGTTATTTTATGTAAAGTGGTGTTTGTTTTTTATAAAATGCTTTTTAACGGTCTTTAATTTAATTCAATCAGACATAATAAGAGGTTTAGGCTACAAAGTGTGTTTTATTTTATTTTTTTTCATGTCATTAAGAAATGGTAAGAGGCAGTGAGTATTAAGAGTGTTTGTTTTTTAAGTCGATAAGAGGTATTTAGAGGCAAAAACATCTTACTAAACTAAAAATTAAAAAGAGGAGGGTGTTTTAACACCTCTTAATGTTTTTTCTTTGTATTTTTTTCTTACTTTTTTGTTTGTTATGATTTTTTATTTGTTTTATTTTTTTTTTTCTTGTTTCAACTTTTCCTATCATACTACAAGTATGTTGATATAAATAATGCCTAAAAACGTTATTTATATTTTTCGATATCTCTATGTTTTGATAATCACAAAATGTAAACTCGTTAAAATAAATATTATGACGTAAACAAGTATTTAGTTGTAAATATTTATTTTAACTACTAAATCACTTAAGGTATGAATAAACAAAATGCCTAATGCATTTTATGATTAAAGGAACATTTTCTTAATCACTAGATTTTTTATAAAATCTCATAAACATTTTATCTCTTTTAGAAAATTATTTTTGGTATTAAATAAATATGTTTAATTCACTATAAATATATAAATTCAAATTTTTAACCAAAAATGGTAAAATTGTTCTAGAAAAACCTTCGCCACAAAAAGACAAAGCTGAGCAACGTTTATTGAGCGGCCCCCTTAATTTACTAGGCGGCCCCCTTAATTATTAAGGGGACCGGCCCCTAATTAAGGGAACCGGCCACGCTCCTCAGCTTTGCCTATAAATACTGGACAATCCCTGGACTTTTTCCTCACTTTTTGCACTCCAAACTTTCTGATCTAAATTTTCTTTCATTTCCTTCTTAATCCTTTGATCATATAATCATAACCTTTTGTTTCCAAGTGATCCAAGCTTCAACCATTCAAGTGCAAGAGAAAAATACTTCTATTCATCAAGACAAGAAGTATTACAACTTAGTGTGATCCTATCATCTAAGTTGTTTGTGTGTAATCATTTGTAAATCATTCATTAATTTGTGTATAAGGTGTGAATATTAGCTAGATAGGTGTGAACATAAGAGATTAGGTTAGTGTGGTGTGTAAGTAGTGAAGTTGTGAAGAGATTGTGGTGTGTAAGTAGTAAAGGTGTGAAGAAGTAGTGGTGTGAATAAGTAGAGCTAAGTAGTGAAGAAGTTGTGAAGAAGTAGTGTAGTGATTAGTGGTGTGAGATTGGTTCTAGCTAGAATTAGAACTCGACATTTAGCTTAGCGTCGTTAATCGGTGTAAGCAACGGTGTGTAAGGTTTTCTCGAGTTAGGTGCTCGGGGAGTGGAGTAGGGCGAAGAGGTGCATCATAGCCGAACCACTATAAATCTTTTGTCTCACGGTTTGATCTTTCCATCTCTTACTTATTACTTTACTTGTTTTATTATTACTTTCATATACACATATATATAATTGTTCATATTGTGCAAGAGTAGATTTTACATAAGATCAAATCAAAGTTTTTAAAAGTAAACAAAGGTTTTCATAATAAATTAAAAAGACGTAAAACTATTCAACCCCCCTTCTAGTTTTCCACAATTGGTATCAAGAGCCAGTCAAACAAGATTTTTAAAATATATTGTATTTTAAAACTTGAAACGATCTATGGAATCCAAAAAATATTTAGAAGAGCATTTTATACAAAGACCACCACTATTTGAAAGTGATGGATTTCTTTATTGGAAAAATCGATTCGAAACTTATGTGAAATCAAAAGATCTAGATCTTTGGCATATCATTACTAATGATGATTTTATACCTATTAAATAGGGAGAATTACATATATACCCACTAAAACTCAAAAACTTGCATATTTCCCCAAAATACAAGTTTTCAATGCATGATGTACAATGCAAGTTAAGCATGTTTTGGTATATATGCAAATATACAAGTTTTAGTGGGTATATATGCAATTGCCCCTTCAAAATAATCCTGAAACTAAAAAGGATGAAATAGTACCTTTTGAAAAACAAAATGATGATTTAAAAAGAAAACTTGCCAAAAATAATGAAGAAAAAATGGTTATTTATAATGCGTTACCACGTAAAGAATACGAAAGGATCTTTACATGTGAAACCGTAAAAGAAATTTGGAACTCTTTACTAATAACTCACCAAGGTAATAGTCAAGTCAAAGATAATAAAATAGATCTTCTTGTTTAACAATATGAACAATTTACGATTCCGGAAGAGGAATCAATAGGTAATGCATTTACTAGGTTTAACACTATCATCACAAGTTTAAAAGCACTTGATGAAGGTTTTTCTAGTAAGAATTGTGTTAGGAAATTTCTTAGGGAACTACATCCAAAATGGAGCGCTAAAGTTACGGCGATTGAAGAATCAAAGAATTTTCAACTCTACAACTCGACGAGTTGATCGGCAACTTGAAAGTCTACGAAGAAATAATAAAGAAAACTCCGAGATGGTCAAAGGTAAAAGAGAGCAAAGCAAGTCAATTGCGTTGAAAGCTAGGATGCAATCTAGTGACGAGGATAGCTCAACCTCCGAAAGTGATGACGAAAAATATGCTATGGCCGTAAGAGACTTCAAGAAATTTTTCAAAAGACGAGAAAGATTCGTTAGACAACCACATGATGAAAGAAATGCACTCCAAATATACAAAGATGACAAAAATAGCAAGAGCGAAATGAAGTGTTATAAATGCGGCGACCCAAATCATCTCATCGGAAAATGTCCAATGATGTCAAGGGATCAAAATCAAAAGGCGTTCGTTGGAGGAGCATGGAGCGATAGCGATGAAGATGAGAAAGAAATAAATGACGAAAAATGTCTTATAGCCAAGGCATCCAATGAGGTACTTTCCGAAACCGAATAATTTAGTAACGAAAATCAATCATTATACGAAAAAGACCTAGATAATGAATACAATAGGTTATGCAAATTAGGCCAAAAAGTTATAGCTAAAAATAAGTCACTAAAACATATTAATAATCGATTAGAAAATGAAGTACTCGAATTAAAAATTAAACTACAACATTTGGAAAAAGGAAAAGAAATTTTTATAGAATGTAAAACATGCTTAGAGGTCAAAAATGAAAACGAAAAGCTTAGAGATGAAACTTTCAAACTTGACAAGTTTGAAAATAGTAGTAACTCACTTAAGAAAATAATAAGTGTTCAAAGAGCTTCCGGAGATAAAACCGGTCTAGGATTCAACTCAACCAATATTTCAACTAGTGAAAATAAAAATGTAAAGTTTGAATGTGAATCTAGTAAACAAAAACCGTTAGAATCAAAACCTAAGTATATACTTACAAAAGATAGAAAAATACCCATTAGAATCAAAACCATTAGAATCCACCTCCAAATAAACAAATAATCCTCATCCTCGGCCTAAAACCCCTCAACCTAGGAGAAATCAAGATAGACAAAACTTTTCTAATAATAGCCACCCAATGTGGAATTATCCACATCAACCAAGCATTAACCCGTGGGGAATACTTCCACCATACATGCATCCTAGTCAAATGCAAACCATGTTTAGTTCAAACAATTTTGGACCAATGAGACAATGGGGACCAAATGGTTAAGTTGTCATTCTTCGAAAAAGTTGGAATCTCATCTACAAATGACTTCTATAAGTAAACATGGTAACTTGAAGTGCTTGAAGAAAATCCATTGAAGACTAAAAGGTACGCTTTTCTTTTATGTCCATCGCTATAATTTGCATGCTTAGGTTAATGATTAGTTAGATTAATGCTTAGCTATACATATATATTGTTTGTAACTCTTATACATATATATACGTACATAATAGCTTATATGAATCTACTTATAACCTAGAAGCATCATTAGTTGACTTTCTAGATAATAAAAAAAATTGTTCGTTCTCGAACCTTTTTCCCCCTTTGCCCTCTTGAAATATAACGTTCAAAATGGAAATCTTCTATGTCCACTATTAGAAAACTCATGGTGATGAAGTGAAATGAGTTATGTGGATTAATCATTAACATAGAAGTAGGACTAGATCTCTCGCAAGAAAACTATGGATGAAACAAGCTCTCATAGACTATGGCATTAATTTAGATAAGTGTACGATAACAAAGGAGCTATAGATGTTAGGTTATCCCATTCAACACTCTCGCATCAAACATATAGAATTTCATCATCACTTCCTTTATGATCATAGGATACGTAGAAAGGGTAGCATGAGACAATAACTTTAACCAATCCTCTTGAGCATGAGATCCTTAACAACCAACTTTTAGATTCTAGGATTAATGGTATTTGTTGTCAAAAATCTAGTATCTTTGAAAATATGCAAAAACTTCACATTTTGAAAAAATGATTTTTCAGATGGCTATTTCACTTTTCTATTAACATGTCTTACTATCTGTGTCCATAATTCTGTTTTGATCAAAGTCAAAGATTGGGAAAATTTTCTTTTACCCATCATTCATAAACACATTTTGAACTAAAACCCAATCTATATATTTTCTTCAAATAACCTTCACATCTACACAAAAACCTACTTTCAAACATTGTTGAATAATGCTAAAAATGTTCCTTTAAATCATGCATGGTGATCTCATATTTGTCATCTATATTTATGTACATAACATTTATAAATGAACTAAATCAAATCAAGAGGACCATGGTTTGTCTATTAAGATTTAGCTTGTAACAAGTCTAGGTATCCAAGCTATCATAACCCCCATTTATTGCACATAGACACACATTAGGATTAATCAACTAGTTCATTAATCTTCCTAGTCATATAGTTAAGATAATACTTGGTGTTGTTTATTGTTTCCTAGTCCATATATATTACTTGCTTGATGAGTAGGTTGCATGCTAGATGAAATTGCTTGTTTACTTAATCTCTTTAATTAACATGCTTTGCATACATTGTTATTACATGCTAAATTGCCTCAAAGAGTTGGACTTGCTTGAAACTAAACATAAAAACACAACCCTTTCTACAATTTTCTGTCAAAAACCCATTTCTAGTAATCTGGAACCAAACAGATGGGTGGCCCCCTTAAACATAAAGGTGGCCCTCTTAACGTTTAAGGGGACCAGCCCCTATTTAAGGGGACCGGCCATCTGATGATCGAGGATATTGTTTCTTTTTCTACTTTTTAGCCCATTTCATCCTACACTTCCCAAAATTCACAAACATATTTTGTCCTAAACCTTCCAACAAAGCTTACCTTCCTTAACCACACCATTATTATACTATAAATACCCTTCTTCATCATAAACCCTCATTCATCCAATCATGTCATCTCCCAACAACCCAAGATCCAAGCCTTCAAGAGTTGCCAAAATCTCTGTAAGACCCGTTTGGAGGAGAAAGCTTGACTCTTGTCATAACTCCAACTCAACAAATGATGTTGTTCCAAATCAACCAACACCTAAGCCTTATGTTCACCGAAATGAGCCCTTTCACAAACATAACCAATCATCCATCCTTGCTTCCAAAAATACTCCTTCATCTCACCCACATGTATGAAGAGCATGCTCAATCCCATAACAACAATACAAATCTCATTGTCAATACCTCACATCTTGTTCAACCTACCAATGCGCCATCCAAAACACCCTCCACTCATGAAACATTCCCTTCTTCCATACCTTCATCCTCATCTATTCATGATTACCCAAGCTCACAAATGTCTCCACCACCAAGAGTATCACCACCACGTCCTACCAACTCACATGCTACTCCTATGTTGCATGTCCAAACATCCATCCCAAATAATAACAGCAACCACACTCCACCATCATCACCGTCCTCCGAAAACTTGAAGTTCATTGAAGAACGCAAGGAAGCCCATGAGCTTAGTGCTCTTCTTGCTCTACACCTTGCTCAATGAAACTTGGATCAACCTCCTTCTAGCTCACCCTCATCACCCCACAACTTGAATCAAGTTGAGAAACATGTCAACAATTGTCCTTGTTGCATCTTTCTCCAAAAACAAACCATTGCATTGAATGAGCACTTCACTTGGATTGAGTATCTTCTCACTAGATCTCAACCAACACCCTCACTTGAACACCATCCAAACCTTCAATCAACACCTTCTGCTCCAAAGTCTCCACCTCCAAACTCTCCACCACCAAATTCTCCAACATCCATGCACCCAAAAATATACCTCCATTGATCCAACAACATTACCCTCACTCAACCACCTTCATTTCAAACAAACCATCTCCAACCATCTAAGCATACTATATTCTTATGTTTCATATCTTTCAAATAAAATATCTCAAGCTTTTGTGTTACAAGCAAGTTCGATGACTCTGTATTTGGCAAAGTAGAATGTTTTACTTGTTGTAGGTCTTAAGGATTATAAATGATGTAACAATGATTATGTGTTTGGCATAATCACTTTGAATTAATGAATGGATTGTTATGTGCCCTTAATGCTTGTTTGCTATGCTTATTGTTCATTTTTTTTGCCATATATGCTTGTGCTTCTAATATTTTTCTTGCAAGATTTCCATAGCTCGATCCGTTGGTGCCCTCGAACGAGGGGGAGTACACATCAAGGGGGAGTTTTCATTCCGTCATAATTCACATATGAAACTAGTCGGCATAACCTTTTTGATTTTACAAAAAGGGGGAGAAATGAATATAAACTCACTAAATACTTGTCTAAAAATTAATTTTTGATTTAATGAGTTTAGGTTTTGTAATCATCAAAAAGGGAGAGATTGTTGATATAAATGATGCCTAAAAACGTTATTAATATTTTCGATATCTCTACGTTTTGATAATCACAAAATGTAAACTCATTAAACTAAAGATTATGACGTAAACAAGTATTTAGTTGTAAATATATTCATTTTAACAACTAAATCACTTAAGGTATGAATAAACAAAATACCTAATGCATTTTATGATCAAAGGAACATTTTCTTAATCACTATATTTTTTATAAAATCTCATAAACATTTTATATCTTTTAGAAAATCATTTTTGGTATTAAATAAATATGTTTAATTCACTATAAATATATAAATTCAAATTTTTAACCAAAAATAGTAAAATTGTTCTAGAAAAACCTTCGCCACAAAAAGACAAAGCTGAGCAACGTTTATAATGGGCGGCCCCCATAATTTACTAGGCGGCCCCCTTAATTATTAAGGGGACCGGCCCCTAATTAAGGGGACCGGCCACGCTCCTCAGCTTTGCCTATAAATACTGGACAATCCCTGGACTTTTTCCTAACTTTTTGCACTCCAAACTTTCTGATCTAAATTTTATTTCATTTCCTTCTTAATCCTTTGATCATATAATCATAACCTTTTGTTTCCAAGTGATCCAAGCTTCAACCATTCAAGTGCAAGAGAAGAATACTTCTATTCATCAAGACAAGAAGTATTACAACTTAGTGTGATCCTATCATCTAAGTTGTTTGTGTGTAATCATTTGTAAATCATTCATTAATTTGTGTATAAGGTGTGAATATTAGTTAGATAGGTGTGAACATAAGAGATTAGGTTAGTGTGGTCTGTAAGTAGTGAAGTTGTGAAGAGATTGTGGTGTGTAAGTAGTAAAGGTGTGAAGAAGTAGTGGTGTGAATAAGTAGAGCTAAGTAGTGAAGAAGTTGTGAAGAAGTAGTGTAGTGATTAGTGGTGTGAGATTGGTTCTAGCTAGGATTAGAACTCGACATTTAGCTTAGTGTCGTAATCGGTGTAAGCAACGGTGTGTAAGGTTTTCTCCTCCCTAAAGGAGCTTGTTGACATAGTGAAGAAAACTCTTGAGATAGGTGCTCGGGGAGTGGAGTAGGGCGAAGAGGTGTTTCGTAGCCGAACCACTATAAATTCTTTGTCTCGTGGTTCGATCTTTCCATCTCTTACTTATTACTTTACTTGTTTTATTATTACTTTCATATACACATATATATAATTGTTCATATTGTGCAATAATATATTTCACATAAGATTCGAATCAAAGTTTTTAAAAGTAAACAAAGGTTTTCATAATAAATTAAAAAGACGTAAAACTATTCAACCCCCTTCTAGTTTTTCACAAAGTACATTTAACTTAAATCATTGCATATTTTTGTTTATATAAAAAATGTGAAAGACGATAATAATTATGTGACAATTCGTGTTTTGTTCATATTGAAAGGTTCGGGTTAGCGGATTCATATATCTCAACAATAACCCTACCCATTTAGTTAGTTGTTTTAAAAAGTTTAATCTAAACCAATGTTGCAATAATCGCTAGGCGGTAGCTGGGCGGTCGAGTACCGCCTAGCGATTAATCGGTTAGGTGGGGGTTAATTGAGGATTAATCGGATTGGATATTTTATATCCAAAATTATAAAATTTTGAAACTATATGCTCGATTTGGCCGATCTAGCCGATTTTTTTTATTTGGCCGATTTATATCTTATTTGACCGATTTCTATTCGTAACCGAGTTGGCTGATTTATCCGATTTGGCCGATTTATGCCCGATTTGACCGATTTATGCCTGATTTGGCCGATTTATGCCCGATTTTTTACCGAATTTTGACCAAACCAATTAATAAGGCCGATTAGTGAAAATCGGGGCGGTTAACCCCCACTTAGCGATTAATCGGCCGCCTAGGCTAATTTTTGCAACAGAGATCTAAACTAAGACACGTTTATTTTTTTGAAATAAACATGAAAATCCATATATATTAATTTAATATAAAATGATAATAATGTTTATTAATTAATAATAACAACGTATATGTTTTTTTAAAGAAATATAAAGTATAGAGAATATTTATTATATTTAAAAAATTATTAATTATTAAAACTAATAAGTTTACTTACGTCCTTATAACTTATTTAAAGTTTATCAGCTAAGGTTTTATTAATTACCCTTCCTTTATGTTAGTGCTTTTTTATTTTTTATATGAAATCGATAAATGTATTTTTATAAATATATATATTTTGCTGGATACAATTAAATAGTTCTGGACACATTGAAGCTAATTTTGACTTTTAATTAGCCAATCAGAAGCCTCAATATTTTTTAGAATTAACCTCTCTCATTAATAATCGAAAAATTCATTTGTCTAATTTGTATGATTATCATATAAGAAATTTTGTAGAAAAATCCTTGATTTAACTAAAAATTTATTAATTCTCTTTGATTTTTAAAACGTATTAAAAATTTTGAAAAAAATGTGATAAATGCACTTGAATTTCTTAAACAAGAAAAGGTAAATTTAACACCTCAAGAAATGAAAATAAATAAAATAAATAAATAAATAAATAAATAAATAGAGAAAAAGAAAAATAAAATAATAAAAATAGTTGATGGGGGTATAAAAGTAAATTTGGCACCTCAAAAAAAAATTCTTGCGATACAGTGTAGGGCCAACTGTACTACAGCCAATTTATTAAACCCTATAAAAACACAAACAAATTTCATCACCAAACACAAATTCCAAAACCTACTCTATATATCATATTCTCCGGCGGCCCTCCATCGCCACGTTGGCATGGCACCACCACCACCACCTCCATTACCCACAACCACCACCACAACCACCAAATCAACCATCACTCGTAGCACAAGTGACGGTGGCACCATAATCTTAAACAAATACCAACTTACACACCTTCTAGGCCGTGGTAGCTTTGCTAAAGTCTACCACGGCCGTACCTTAACCGACAACTCGTCAGTTGCGGTTAAAGTAATAGAAAAAACAACAAACGGAGATCCAACAATGGAACCTAGATTAATCCGAGAAGTATACGCTATGCGGAGACTTAACCATCCAAATATTCTTAAACTTTACGAAGTGTTGGCGACAAAAACAAAGATATATCTAGTTATGGAACTAGCTTCTGGTGGTGAGTTATTTACTCAGTTGTTACGTAGAAAACGCATGAAAGAAGCAACTGCACGTTTTTACTTCCAACAACTGGTTTTAACTCTTCACTTTTGTCATCAAAACGGCGTCGCACATCGTGACCTAAAGCCACAAAACCTTTTACTAGATAAAAAAGGTAACCTTAAAATATCTGATTTTGGTTTATCTGCTTTGCCTGAGTCTAGAAAAGATGGTTTGTTGCACACAGCGTGTGGAACACCGGCTTTTACGGCTCCTGAGATTGTACGAGGTAAAGGGTACGATGGCTCGAAAGCGGATGCATGGTCTTGTGGGGTTATTTTGTATAATTTGCTTACGGGTAGTTTACCTTTTGATGATAGCAACTTAGCGACTATGTATCGAAAGATACGTGATCGCGAAGTTGTGTATCCGGACTGTATACCTAATAAGCCCCGAATGATAATTATGAAGCTACTTGATCCCAATCCGAAGACTAGAATGAGTATTGAAATTTTGATGAATCTGTCTTGGTTTAAAAAGTCTTTAAAACCCGAACCAGCACTAGAATTACTGGATGATAGTAATTCCAATGACTCTGGTCCGGGTTTAACAAAGTGCAAAAGTACTAGGATGAATGCATTTGATATAATATCAATGTCATCCGGGTTGAATTTGTCCGGTATTTTCGAGGAGAAGGTTATGAAGAAAGAGAGGCGTTTTACGACGATTGCAAATGAGGATGAGGTCGAAAAAAGGGTTTTGGAGGTTGGGGAGAAATTAGGGTTTAGGGTGAAAAATAGGACAGATGGTGTTGTGGAGATGGTTAAAGGGAGGGTGGTAGTGGTGGCAAAGGTGATGGAGGTGGTGCCGGAGTTGTTGTTGGTGGAGATGGCGGTGGTTGATGATGTTGGTGATGGTTTTAGTGAGAGTGATTGGGATGAGTTTAAAGTTGGGTTTGAAGATATCATTGTATCATGGCATAGTGATGTACAGTAAATCACCTTTTTGTATTAATTAGGAAAAGANAATCAACCATCACTCGTAGCACAAGTGACGGTGGCACCATAATCTTAAACAAATACCAACTTACACACCTTCTAGGCCGTGGTAGCTTTGCTAAAGTCTACCACGGCCGTACCTTAACCGACAACTCGTCAGTTGCGGTTAAAGTAATAGAAAAAACAACAAACGGAGATCCAACAATGGAACCTAGATTAATCCGAGAAGTATACGCTATGCGGAGACTTAACCATCCAAATATTCTTAAACTTTACGAAGTGTTGGCGACAAAAACAAAGATATATCTAGTTATGGAACTAGCTTCTGGTGGTGAGTTATTTACTCAGTTGTTACGTAGAAAACGCATGAAAGAAGCAACTGCACGTTTTTACTTCCAACAACTGGTTTTAACTCTTCACTTTTGTCATCAAAACGGCGTCGCACATCGTGACCTAAAGCCACAAAACATTTTACTAGATAAAAAAGGTAACCTTAAAATATCTGATTTTGGTTTATCTGCTTTGCCTGAGTCTAGAAAAGATGGTTTGTTGCACACAGCGTGTGGAACACCGGCTTTTACGGCTCCTGAGATTGTACGAGGTAAAGGGTACGATGGCTCGAAAGCGGATGCATGGTCTTGTGGGGTTATTTTGTATAATTTGCTTACGGGTAGTTTACCTTTTGATGATAGCAACTTAGCGACTATGTATCGAAAGATACGTGATCGCGAAGTTGTGTATCCGGACTGTATACCTAATAAGCCCCGAATGATAATTATGAAGCTACTTGATCCCAATCCGAAGACTAGAATGAGTATTGAAATTTTGATGAATCTTTCTTGGTTTAAAAAGTCTTTGAAACCCGAACCAGCGTTGGAATTACTGGATGATAGTAATTCCAGTGACTCTGGTCCGGGTTTAACAAAGTGCAAAAGTACTAGGATGAATGCATTTGATATAATATCAATGTCATCCGGGTTGAATTTGTCCGGTATTTTCGAGGAGAAGGTTATGAAGAAAGAGAGGCGTTTTACGACGATTGCAAATGAGGATGAGGTCGAAAAAAGGGTTATGGAGGTTGGGGAGAAATTAGGGTTTAGGGTGAAAAATAGGACAGATGGTGTTGTGGAGATGGTTAAAGGGAGGGTGGTAGTGGTGGCAAAGGTGATGGAGGTGGTGCCGGAGTTGTTGTTGGTGGAGATGGCGGTGGTTGATGATGGTGGTAATGGTTTTAGTGAGAGTGATTGGGATGAGTTTAAAGTTGGGTTTGAAGATATCATTGTATCATGGCATAGCGATGTACAGTAAATCACCTTTTGTATTAATTAGGAAAAGAATGATCATGATGGTTAAGTTGTTACCTTATGTTTATCTTTTGATTTTTGCTATAGAAATCAAATTTGTTGGTTAAGTTGTTACCTTTTGTTTATCTTTTGATTTTTTGCTATAGAAATCAAATTTTTTGTTAATTTTGTTAAAAGTTTGTGGTAATAACATCAAAGGTACGTATGCAAAGTGTATCACATGTGAAATAAGTGTGTGATTTGGAGTTTAAAAACATGAACCTAAATCTTTTGATTCTTGGTAAAGACATCAAATTTGTTGCTATGATGATTATGTTATTTTGTTACAATTTCATGGTAATATCATTAAAGTATTTACTATTTAGAGTGTATCACAAGTGTCTCGTGTGTGAATCTTGGACTTAAAAAACATGAACTTTGTGATATGGTATTCTTGTTTAAGAAAATATGAAAGGTATGACATATGAAATTATTTGTTGAGTTTGTGCCATAAAATGATAGGTAAAAATATCTATCGTTTACTAAATTTAATTAACTAGACAACATGTACGAATTAATTAAGGGATACCAGGGATGATTAATTAGGGGATTTAAACACACTTATAATTGTAACATTAGAAATTCAGAAGGTTGGTTATAGAATAAATTTGATTATTATTTGTTACTATATTGTGTCGACATGCACAACTATTTAACATGGCGTTAATGGAAAGTTTGAAGACATTATTAGTTTGTCATTTATAGTATAAAGTGATAAGACCATCTGCCAAAAAGGAAGAATTGACGGCCATAAAACCAAGAAATATAAAAGTCCTCATTTACGCATATAAACTAATGTTTATTGGTTGATTATGATAGATGAAGAGTAGATACCCGTTCATAGTGATGTTTGTTTTCCTTTTAGAATAACTAAAGGAATAATTAACATAGTGTTTGGTGAATGGCATTAGCTTGCTAAAAAGAAGAATGGAATTAAACAAATGCCCATAATCAAAAACTCTTGAACTCCAAATGATGAAAATCTCAACAACTGAAAATTGACCTCCAATTAGGCTAGCTAGGATCTACATGAGTATAGTTTATACTCCACGATTGATGATGATATGATAAATGCGTTATTCTTATCAAAGGGTCCGTTTGATTCGCAAAATGTTAAGAAATACTCCAATTTCAACATTAGTACAATACTTCTCCTTCAGTGATCCTACTTCTTCTCGAGAGTCAAATCTGTGAATGTTACTAAAGTTTCTGAGTCACACGAAGCTCCAAGTGACGAAGGTATCTGGATGGTAGTGTTCCTCCAGGTTTTGAAAACGTGATCAAGACGGATAAAAGAGGTTCTCAATCATTTCATTTACCAAAATCAAGTGTTCCACTTCGTTTGCCAACTTTAGAATAAAAGATATACATTAAACGTTTCTTTATTATAGGCGAATTGAATAGAATGATTGAAGTGGGTGGGGATCTAGGCTACAATGTTAAAGGATGCAAATCTTCCTTGAAGTGTTTGATAAATGATACAGGCGTGTCGATGGTAGATAAATGAATATACTTTCCATCAATAATAAAGGGTTGAAGAAGCGTAAAAAATGTATATGGATTAAAGATATGTGTTTTAAACATAATATCCATTTCCTGGGTGTTCAAGAGTCAAAGATGACTAAGTTGGAGCTTTTCCGTCTTAAATCTATGTGGGGAAATTTTAATTTTGATTACACGTGTTATATGGCTAGAGGTAGATCTGGGGGATTGATTTCTATGTGGGGATCCTAGTGATTTTGTGAAAAGTCATATCTGGTGTGGTGACAATTACGTTATCCTGAAAGGTAAATGGAAGACTACTATTTTATTAATGTTTACGGTCAACAGCATGAACCGGATAAAGCAAATTTGTTGTCTTTCTTAATATCATTTATTCAAGATCATAATGGAAAGCTTGTATGGAAAGCTTGTTCTGTTTGGTGAAGAATGAGGTTCCAGATGACACTGAAATGCTTGGGTTCCTTGTTCTCTAGAGGTGATGAGGGCTATCTTTAACTCCTTTGCTCAAGATGTAGGTTTACTTGACCTCCCTATGGGAGTTAAAATGTTTATGTGAATGAACAAAGCTGTCACGAAGTTGAGTAAAATCGACTGCTTTTTGATATTCGAAGATGTCTTAGAAGCTCACTAGGAAGTTCGTGTTACGATACTTGATAAGTTATGGTCGGATCATGGATAACCCCATTTTATTACATTTCAAGAAGTTGATTTTGGTCCTACTCCGTTTAGGATTTTCCACTCATGGTTTGATCGTACTGATTTTGAAGATGTTTGATGTGTATTGTAGGTATTTTTATTCAAGTTTTAAATTTATATTTTATCAGACGTATACCTAAGGACACACTTGCACGGACAGTGTACCCGATCAGATGTAGCCAGTGGGGTAAGTACAAGGTCGATCTCAGGAATAGTGTTGCTTAGAATTAACCTAGTGTATTTTACAAATTTAAAAGGGGGTTTTGATTTGATTTTAAGTATAACTAATAAGACAAAAAAAAGTAAATTAAACTAATTAAACTACGTGTGTTGTGATCAAATAAGAGTAAGTAGTGCGATCCAGCCGCCACCCCTACTCCTTTTTCCGGCCAAAATCATCGTCATAAATCGTATCTCTACCATTTTGGTATGCAATCGGTTTGTTAGGTTGTGTCTTCATAGGGGGGCGTGCAGTTATTATATGTTACCCTTAATTGTATATCATTCACATATCTAGGGTTTGTTGTAGTAATCGTTCCCATTATAATTTACACTGATTAATTGTATATCATTCACATACCTAGATCATTTATAAACTCCGATTCTATAGGGTAAATGTGTTTTACTATTATACGATTTCCTTTTTAGGGTTTCGTGATTTATTACGTAGGAAGATTGTGTGGGCGTGGATCTGGTGTGCTTAACGTTTAATAAATTTAGGGTTTGGTTTTTAACGGTTGCAAGTAAACCCTATTTTAGGGTTTTCTGTTATTGAAAGTTTTTGTAAGCATGGATTTACCGTCGATTTGTACGTGGGTTTGTGAGAGAGTTGGTTTTGTGTGTTTGTTTGATTTTGATGTTAGGGTTTCAGAAACCCTATTGTTTACTGATTACTGGTTTCTTGTTGTTACTATAATGATTTTGCTGATGCGGTTCATGACCTATATGGTATTGGATGTTAGGGTGTGGTAACCCTAGTATTCGTTTATGGCAGATTCTATTGTATTTGGGTTAGAATCTAATTCTTTTGTTAGTGTTAGCTGATTTTGCATAGGATCTTTCCATAGTGGTTATATGTTTGTTGGATACATGATGGTGTTTGTACGCATAAAGTTAGGTGATTATAGACGACACACGATATGTTCTTTTGTTACTCTATTGTCGGTTTTAATCAGGTTTACGTGGTTGTGTTTGGTTGTTTGTTTGGATGCAATAGTCGTATATGGAAAACATTATTCGTGTGCTTCATGTTTTTTATATGGCTTCTGGTCTCAAGATCGATATTAATAAGTCTTACTTATATGGGTTGGGTGTCTCTTCAGAGGAGGTTGTTTGTATGGAAGTGTGTTAGAAATGCTTGGCTGGCTCTTTTCCGTTGTCATATCTTGGTTTACCTATACGCTCTAATATGAATCAAGTTGAGAGTTGGAAGGTTTTAATTGATTGTTGTAAGGCTAAGCTTATGGGTTGGATAGCTAATATTCTATCCATATGTGGGCGTCTTAATCTCATCAAATCCGTCTTAGGTAGCCTCGGGATATAGAACATGTCTATTTTCAAGTCCCCCGAAATGGTCATTAAGGAGCTTGAAAGATTACGCGCCTCATTTGTTTGGGGAGCAACTGATGACAAAAAGAACCTTGCTTAGGTTAAGTGGTCAAATGTTTTAGCCTCATTCGATAAAGGAGGTCTTGGAGTGGGGAGTCTCAAAGCCTTTAATGTTTCACTTCTGTACAAATGGAGATGGTGGTTGTTGACAAACACGGATGCGTTATGGGTAAAGGTGATCAAATCTATTCATGGGAGTGAAGCATGCATTGATTTAAATGGGTGTCAATCAAACGATTTATGAGTTAAGATTGCCGGCTCTATAAATAAACTCTACTTAAGAGGTACAGTTCCTTTTTGCCCAATGTGATATAAGGTGGGAGATGGCTCTTTAATTCGTTTTTGGATTGATACGTGGGTTAGGGATTCTCCTCTTCGCGACTGTTTCAACAGATTATACCACTTGGAAAACTCCAAAGATTGTCTAGTTCGTGACCGTATATCTAATGGCTCATGGTTATGGGATTAGCTTAGACCAATCTCATCTGGTAGATCTCATATTGATTTCATTCGCATGCTGGAAGAGATTGCCTCTTTGGAAGTCGACCAAGATAGCGACACTTGCTTTTGGTCTTTTTCTCATGATGGAAATTTTCGGTTGGTAGTATTCGACCTCACATTGATGACTTCTTGCTCCCTTCCATGCCCTCGAGTACAAGGTGGTGTAAGATATTGCCAAGGAAGGTAAACATTTTTATGTTGCGTTTTTTTGGATAGGTTGCCTCATTGCTATAACTTGTCTTCTCGGGGTTTGACATTCAATCGATTATGTGCCCGATTTGTAATGAGCATGTGGAGTTTTCAGATCATGTTTTCTTCTCGTGTGTCACAGCTTCAAATGTGTGGAGGCTTGTTCGTATTTGGAGCGGTTCGAAGATCCCGGTTTTGAATTCGTATGGAGATTGAGATACTTGGATATCCTATGGCATGCTTTTAAGGAATTTAAAGATCGTGCATATGTCATTTTCGCTGCAACCTGTTGGGTCTTATGGCACTTTGAAAATTGTGTTACATTCAATTCTCTCTCTATGAGGAAACATGGCATTTTTATAACATTCGTTTTTTTTTTAGCTCAAGTATAGAGGGAAAAAAATTGTATATAGTTGGAATGATTAGTTAAACTCTGCTTTGTAATTTTCTAGCACCTTTCTAGTTTCTTTTAATAATATCCGCCGTTAAAAAAAATGGTTGCAACTAATTCAAGATATTTGTTTGGTGTAAACAATGTTGCGTGGCCGGTCAAGGTAACAATAATGAAAAAGAAAAAAATAAATGAAACAGTAAGTGTGCGTTTGGTTCGTTGTAATTCATTGTAATCCATTGCAATTGTAATCTGAATTACATTTCAATCATGTTTGGTTGGCAGAGTGGAAGAAATTGTAATCCTGATTACATTACAGTGACGGTTTGGTTTGCGTTGTAATTGTAATTCAGTCACTCCAATTACAACAAGTGAGGGAATCAGATTACATAGGAAGTTGGATGGAAAGTTTTGAATTACGTTGTAATTCAGAATTTATATATTTAAAACATCCTGTGAACCAAACGCCCCCTAAGTGTCTTAACTAGCCTGTGTTTGCCACAGTGAACTCAATACTAGTAAATTAAGCTGTCAAAATCTATACAATATATAAAGAAAAAACCAAAATGTTAAAAGTGAAAACTTAATTTTTTTAAATAAATCTTGAAAGTGGAAAAAGTTCAGAAAACTATATATGAAACCATAAACTTTTAATTTATTATTATTTTCGTTTACACCAATATTATTTTCATTCGGTTTAAATAGTGCTTAATTAATATTTTGAAAACCGGGTCTCTAATCAGCCCGATCGAGTAATCGGGTTACCAGTTCAACCGGTTCGACCACCGGGTCAATCTCGGTCTTCCAAAAAATAAGTTTTTTTTGGGTAAAGGGGAGTATATATATTTGGAATGATACAAAAAAAGTATGTATATATATATATATATATATATATATATATATATATATATATATATATNCACGCCTTCCGTGGGACTCGAACCCACGACCACGTGGTTAAAAGCCACGCGCTCTACCAACTGAGCTAGAAAGGCTGCATGTCCTCTTTTATAACATCAACACTTCTTATACAAGTTATTTTAGTATTCTACTTCCATCAAAAGTTAGAAGAATGTGACTGACTATGATTTCAAATGATCATTCATTGCAATATTCATGCCTTTTATACGATGAGGTGCATGCTTAGTTCAGCTGCTAGGAAAAGCGTCACAATGTGACGAGGGTTGCTTAAATTATTAAGTCTAAAGTAAAGACTTTTAACTAAAAATATCAATCGGGTTATGCTAACATAGTTAGTAACGTTTTTCAAACCAGTCGAGCACTCGTGCACAGTAACGAGATTTTATAGCGGGAGATAGTCGTAGTGATAAAAAAAAATTTATAGGTTATAAATGAAAAATAATAAAAGTTTAAGGATTTGGGGATTAAATATAATGTCTTGAAACCAGGTTCGACCCGGACGGTTTCGGTCGAAAAAAGGGTCAAATTAAACCGCTTTTTATATTTTCGAAATCCGGTTAGATCCACCGGATTTGAAGTGACCCAGATCAACCCAATTTTCAAGATATATATATATATATATATATATATATATATATATATATATATATCTTGAAAATTGGGTTGATCTGGGTCACTTCAAATCCGGTGGATCTAACCGGATTTCGAAAATATAAAAAGCGGTTTAATTTGACCCTTTTTTCGACCGAAACCGTCCGGGTCGAACCTGGTTTCAAGACATTATATTTAATCCCCAAATCCTTAAACTTTTATTATTTTTCATTTATAACCTATAAATTTTTTTTTATCACTACGACTATCTCCCGCTATAAAATCTCGTTGCTATGCACGAGTGCTCGACTGGTTTGAAAAACGTTACTAACTATGTTAGCATAACCCGATTGATATTTTTAGTTAAAAGTCTTTACTTTAGACTTAATAATTTAAGCAACCCTCGTGACATTGTGACGCTTTTCCTAGCAGCTGTACTAAGCATGCACCTAATCGTATAAAAGGCATAAATATTGCATTGATAATTTGACATCATAGTAGTAGTCACATTCTTCTCATTTTTGATAGAAGTAGAATACTAAAGTTTTTGTATATGAAGTGTTTATGTTATAAATAGGACATGTAGCCTTTCTAGCTCAGTTGGTAGAGCGCGTGGCTTTTAACCACGTGGTCGTGGGTTCGAGTCCCACGGAAGGCGTGCTTTTTTCACACATTTTTTGGTCTAGGCAATTACAACGTGATTAAAGATAATTACTTTTACTTTTTGATATAGGCATGCTTAAAATATATATTTTCTGTTATAAGTCAGCTTATTTCACATGAACTTTAAAAAGTTGTCCGGGAAATATACCTTTTAATGTAAAGTTCAACTTCTAGCTTCTGGTTATATGCAATGACAAGTTTGTTACGGTGTTCTTCATACCTTTTCTATTCTAAAATTAGAGTTTACTAAACATAGCCTTTAAAGGTTATCTTAAGAAATAAAGTCATGTGTAATTGATGAGAAAAGATAATGCACCGGATTTTAAATAAGATTTTACTAAATATAGCCTTATGGGTTACTTTAAGAAATAAAGCCATGTATAATTGATAAGAAAAGTTAAATGCAATCGGGTGACGATATATTTAAAGAGAAAACTTCATGCAACCTAGTTGATACATTCAGGGGCGGAGCCAGAACTTTATGGTCGAGGGGGCAAAATATAATTAGTTTTAGAAACTACATTAAAAATTGGTCCGTTTGGGGGGGGGGGGGGGGGGG
>LBNU01024175.1:0-26469 GCA_014162995.1 Artemisia annua
AACTTTAGTTTCCTTCATTAGTAAGTGCGTTGTTTGAATTTTTAAGCCTTTTAATTTGGGAAAGGTCCCAAAATAGGGTACATATATTAATGGTAGTATAAATTAAAGTGACGGGGAAGATGACGGGGAAAAATAAAAAAGAAGTTGTTTCGATTGCAAACAAGTTTCTGTTACTAGATAGTTTGCCATTTAGCTAAAGAATAAAAAGGCTACATTAAATCTGATGTACAGGAAGTAGGGGGTGAGTTATCAATCTATTAGAGGTGTGAGGATTGCTCGTTGTCTTACCAAAATTATTAATTGTTCAATGTTTGACATTCACAAAAACGCTAAAGGGTGTGGGTAACCCTCTATCTTCGTTTTAACCTTAGAAATGTACTAGCCTAAATTAGAGATTTACAAAAAAATACAACATGGCTGATATACAAAAACACTGGTGGAATCAAGTGGCTACCCTTCTTACATGTTAGTACCGCGCATTCGTAATGTCTACACGAATTGGGCCGGCTGCACTTGTTGGATTGAGTGAATCCTTTTAGGTAAACCTTAACGCAAAAATTGTTCTAGAAATCTAAGGCTTACCGGTGTTACAATCCCAATCAGTTATGTCATTAAGATTTGAATTGGAATGCTTATTTTTTTTACCACTATACCAAATTTACGGCTATCATATACATAAAGTGTTCTAAATCGTGACATTATTTCCAACTCACTTAATCATAATTGGTTAGGTTGGTATGAAAATTTTTCGTTTTCACTTGGTACTTGGTTGTTATAGCGATTGTTCACTTGATAAATCTCTAAACAATCCATTAAGGATCGCGTACGTTTATGTGTCCCAAGACCAAAGGTCTCACTTCAAAGATGGCTTACAAACGAGTTTTCGGGGCTCTCGAGTCGCCCTGCTGAGAAACCTCTGCCCTTAATTCTGCCCAGATTCTATTTGGTGCTCTTTTTATAATAACATATATTTTGTATTATAATCAAACAAAACTAAAAATTCTCAAAGTGGTTTTTATTTTTCTTAAATATATCCTTTCGATATTAGTTTATTCACCCCAACTTTTCAACTTTATTCCGCTCTTATCACAAGTTACCTTAAAAACCAGCATATACTTTTGTTGCGTCAATTGCCAATGCTAGATGATAGTTAAGATGATAAAAGTGTATAAATACTTGGAGTAAAATTAGTGAACATTAGGTATAAAAATGAAAAAATATCCCCTGCTGATACGGCGACTGTTTGAGAGAATCTCGTGTTGATTCATTTCAGGTTTACCCTAAAAAGTGGTAGCCGGGAGATTGAGTTTTTACCTTGTCCACCTCAGCTTTTTGTTGGGCCCTATTGCCAACTCAGGATTTATAAACAACGGTTATTCTTACCTACTCCTTAAAGGATAAGTAGGACAGAATGATATGAGTTCCAATAGCACACTTCTGCCTTAACCCTAATATAGTATCAGATCATCAAACTTAGTTGACTGACGCATAATATTTATACGTTTTATACTCTTGCGGATCAATCTACTCAAAATTGGGTTATAAAGCGTCCCAAAACTTGTACATTTAATATTATGATGTTATCGACAAGAAAAGGATTATTTTATACTCATTCAAAGGATTGTGATATTTAGACAGAAATTCCATCACAAGTCTATAATAAGATGACTCTGGTCAGAAACCCCAAACACAAATTGAAGAATATTTTTGCAAAGAAAACTTGACTTGGATATGATTCATAGATTAACGTTAGAGGAAACAGTGTGGGGTATTTTGTCGATTTTTTATTTATGGTTCTTCATGCTGGTTTATTAAAGGAGAGAATTGTACGAAAAGGTGTGACACCCCAGATACTTGATTAAGCCATTGTCATACTATGACTTCACCAAATAGTAGTTTGTCTCACAGAACGTTTATTTAACGTTCAATTTCAGTGTGACGCATATTTGGTTTATTATGAGAAATTAAGAATATATCCTGGGAAAGGGGATAAACAAGAGAGCTAATTTTATGGTTTTAGTTTGGGCCCACTGTATACCTTGATCCGCAGCCCAGAGGTGCAGACAGCCTGACATCTGTCATAGTGGGCAAGTAAATAAACCCATGGTATATGATAAAATAACCCCTCTCCATCCTGGAGAGCTAGCCTTCTCATAATCTCATTTCTTTTTTTTTTTCTCTCAAGGCTTCATCCTTTCTCTCTCTACTTTCGTCTCTTCTTTGGATATTTATGTTTCTTCTTTCTTAATGACCTTAAATGCGCGAAGGGTTTCTCAAGATCTTCACGTAGTATAATTGTTGGGTTTACGGTTTTATGATTGATTGTCGTTATGTAACTGATATTTTACTAGTAATCCATTTAAGACATGTAGGCTGGGTTTCAGAGGAAGCCCATTGGGTGTTCTATGCGTGAATCCTAGGGATCAGTGAGTACTTGTGGTGATGTTCATATGTTGTTTTGTTCTACTAGGTTTAGGGTGGTTGGAACTCATTTTGGTGCTCGTTTGTTTGTGGTGTTTTCTGTGATCTTCTTGTTACTTCAAGATTAAAAGTTATCTCTAGTTATTCAGTTTGTTTTGTGAACCAGTGACTTGAATTTATAGGGATAGTGTCTTAGTATGAGTGTATTACGACAAAAAGTGTTGGTTTGGAAAGTTTCTTTTTTCTTGAGCCTGCGGTATAGACCATCTCAAACTTTGTAAAACAGTATATCATACAACAGCGTTTATGTTTGGAGTATATACATCTAAGTTGAGTTTTAGAAGCGCAATGAAACGTATCATCTATAGAGTGGCAGCGAAATGTACGACTTGTACTCTGATTTTCGTTGATATCCAGCGTTAAAACTCCAGACGTTTTTACTATCATCAGACACGGTATTTTATTATTATGAGGATATTTATTAGACTAGATAGAATAAATAAGCAGATAAGAAGATCAAAATGCTAGCCTAGGGCGTGGGAGCAGACGCAATATACGCTCTGGTACTTTGTAACTGTGTAGCGGGTTTTATTTCACAGCTGATCAAAGTAGTTACTAATCTTCTAGGTTTCGATCTTCAACGATCTTGTAGGTTACTTTACAAGCGGTTACCTGTTGTGCTCAGCGGCCTTACGGTGAATTCCAGCAAAGGTTAATAAGTCCATTCATGCGCGCGCTTTATTGAGTTGCACTTAATAAAACAGCGTAATGATAGATTGCAAGCTGGTCAAACTTGGCTGATATTCTAACGGGTTCACAGTTTTCAAGATATGGTTGTACTTTACTAGCGGTTTACTGTCATACGCGTTCAGCGGTTAAATTGTTAAGCGTGTCTATTACTAAAATATGTACCAAGCTACCCCAAGGATCTCTACCTACAATCACTTAGTGTATCATATTATCTGGGTTGGACTACTTGTGATAAAAATCCCGGGAAGAAATTGATTTCTCGGTTTACTTGACCTCTCTCATGTGAAGAGGTTTATGGGAATCCCGGTTCTTAATAACCTTTTTAGGTCAGCTTTGTACTTACTATGTATTGATCATTTCTATTTAAATGAATTCATGGATCTAGCGCTGAGATCTGCACTCGACCTACTAGCAACTTTCTGTAGGACTCATGTAACATTCCACCCCTTATCGACAGCTTGTCTACACCCGCTCTCCCTCCTCTTGTAAGCATGTATATACTCGGTAAAAGGAGCTCCGCATACACATACCCTGAACACATGTTGTGGGCTGTAGATGGAACATGGAATACCAGATTGGTTGAGGGCGCTGTTCACGCCCAAGTTTAGGTGTTTTCCCGGTCGTTAAGTCCAACGAGATGAAAATTGTGAAACTTTCTGGAACCTAGATTAGAATGGACAGCAAGCGGGGAGTGATAGGAAGACCCGCACGTGGTTGAACCCGTAATATCATACGTCGAGATGTTGCGATATTGAAAGAATCAGAACATAGCATGAAGACAGAGCTTCATAGATGATCAGCACAGAATTTTATGTTAAGAAATAGCAAAGTATTTAAAATGACAACGTAGTCAGAAAATAAAAAGTAGGGCAAAATTTACTTTCTAAGACATCCAATGAGATCCAGATTTTTTATCTGCATGCTAGCTTTGTAGCAGAGAATGACAGAGGAAGAGCTACAGGAGGCAGATCCGGGTTGGTTATAAATAATATACCGGACGAAAATCTTCAAAATTGCCAATCAAAATGGCTAATATGCAAGAACACTAATTTAGAAGTTGACAATATTCTTAAATGTCTTCAACGGAGAAAATTTTTATATAATTATCAAAACTTAATTATGAAAGATAATAGATAAAATTTGATATAGATTTTTTATTGAGGAAGAAAAAAAAAGAATTATACTCTCTATTATAGAACATAATTCCTTTATATATATTCTATATCTATAAAAATTACTTAAAAAGCAATATATAAACCTTAAAAACTACTTATCATAAATATAATAATAAATACCGAATTAAAAAAATATACAATTAATAATCAATCTTTATCACATAAAATATTTCATAGTTAAGCTACATATTTACGAATTTATATAAATAATTATCACACTAATAAATACACTCAAAATTAATATCTAATAAAATCTACCAATGATACTTAAAAAATTTAGCGTAATTAACATTATAAAATTAACATATTTTTTTGTACTTTTATTGTATCTTAAAATATTGCAAAAATAAAAGTTTGAAATGCTGATATAAAACAAATATAAAGATAAGACAAGTCTAATTATATACATTAATTGTTCAAAATAAGGAATTTTGAATAGAAAACTTTAAACAAGACGAGAAATACCAAATATTTTATAAATAAATTATTTACAATTCTATTGAACAACGTTTGTGGGTATACACAATACTTAAAAATGTTATTGCATTATAAAAAGAAAAATAGGAAATCATAGACTTTTATATAAAATTCTTAAACAACCAACACACTGAGCAAACTATTTTCTTCTTTAATTATAAACTAAATTTTATAAATAAAATATAAAAACTAAATCAATACGCCATAACAAAGTTTTGGTATTTGATAAGATACTATGTAAATATATTTTTTATTACAAGAAACAAAACACCCTACCAATGGCACTGAATAATAATTTTTAAATGTCCTTATCAAGTTAATCAGAAAAGTTAAAAACGTTTATCTTTTTAAACTATAAAAGAAATAATTGAAAAATTCATTACTAACATTTTTAACATGTAAGGACACATATTTTTCTTTTAAATGGAAAGATTAAATATGCAATATTACTAATTTAATTGGAATCTCTCAATAAACTCCTATTAACGAACTAAAATCAGCAGAAAATATGGCTGACCTGAAGATTCGAAATTTAGTTAAAGATAATTAACGCAAAATAAGCACACTAAAGAACGTATAACGATAAAAGTGCAAATATAAAGCCAAAGAAAATTTAACAACCGAATGAGCCATAAATCTATCCAGTTAAGTTACTTAGGGATCATCGTATAGAAGATTCACAAACGTTCTCTAAAATAACAGTATTACGAGACGGTTAGTATATCGTCTATTATTTAACTGTTCAATTTAAACTTAATTGAAAAAAATATAGACCGCTAACATAATCAAATCTCTCTATGATTATGCTTGATTAAAAAGGAAACTAGTATCGCAATTTTTAAAATATAGGATAATGATCTTATCTTATATTGGATAGCTATATATCCATTTTGAGCAAATTTTTAATGATAACTACTTCAAAACTTATATATACAACCACCCATTATGAACACCAAACCAATTTCTTGACCATAATACCAGCCAACAAACATTGACAAGTCAGCTCTCGGGTAGCCATCGAGGTCTTTGCATGATATAATGGACTTGAAGTTTGCTATATTTTGGATAGTTATCATTCTGAAAAAACTAACCGCGAAATAATCAACCAACCACCAGCATAACAACAAAACACCAACCACTACACACTGTGACACAATCCATTACATGGATAATAAATCCATTAAGTAGCAACATCAACACATTAATGGTACCTCTACTAAACAATCTAGTTATACTAATTAATCAAAACTTCCCTCTTTCAACAAACACAACTTTACATGTACCACAGTTGTCATTCTCAAGCACACACTAGATATAGGCCTGATTTGAACTACAGACAAAACAATAAAGCCATACAAACATCCCTACAACAGCCTACGCCAATATTTCTATGTCCAGACCGCATAAGCTAACGCCCCAGCCAGACAAGTAGGACACTCAATGACAGAATGGCAAATGCTATGTGGGGGTCCACAGGGGATGCTAGGACAGTTCTCGTCCGCGCAAACGTCAACCATGTATGGGAAATGAAAAATAGGCTGGGTTAGTTGTTACAAGAAGCCAATTAATGGAGCTTATGTCACTGAAAGACTTTTTTGGTAGCTGTGTGGCAAAATGAGGGGTCTGAGGATTAAGGAAAGCTGCACTAAGAAGTAAATAACTGAACAACCCCAATTGAATACCAGTGCACACAACCGAAACAACTAATCGGGTTAATTGTAGGTTATATGAGCCAACTCTATTGCCCCGTCCATTAAATGAACTTAGGAATTCAAAACAAGAATTGGAGCCTAATGAGACATGTAACGCATGGTCCTTAAAAAAAGTATACCAGAGACCTTGCCGACCGCACTCACTGCCACAAGTGTTGATTGGGATGCCGGAAAGGATGATGGATTACCGGGATGAGATGCAGGACTAATTGTGTTATATGTCAGATACGCATGTATGGAGAGGTCGTTTTTCTAGACGAGAGTGGGTGGATTTGGCCGATTTGCTAGGCAAGCTAAAAGCTAGTTTCCAATTCGACTTATAAAATGATTTAATTAAATTGCTTTTTGTTAAGTGGATTGAAGTGTAACACATACTCTTATGCGAGAATGACAGATAATATACAATACAAAAATCAAATATGTTGATCACACAGATTAAAAATTATAAGCAAATGAATCTTATGGCATATTAATGTTCTTGTCAAAAAGCACATATATGTTACTGTAAGTTTCTCTAAATTTTAATATTTACATAGGACCCAGAATGCCCATTTTACCGCACCTATTACGAGAGAAAATGTATGTTTGATCAAGTTTTTGCAATTATCTAGAAATATATAACTACTTTATGCTACTGACTATTACTTTTTTAGGTACCCAGAATTGCCCATATTAGATTATGGATGATCTAACCAAATTGTAGAACTCATCTCGTGATGAACATGGCTGAAGCTATCTTCAGCCTAAAACACAACAATCTCATAAAATTAAATAGTTTATAACAAAGCTACAAAAAGGATCTTGAAAGCTTATTTTTAACAACTTGTGCAAAAGGCACAAAAAATACCCATGAATGATCTTATTCGCACAAACACTAATATAAAATACTCTTCACATTCTCTCTCATATTTGAAAAATCAAGTGTTTTAAATGTGTGACTTGTAACAGCCCTCCAATTTAATGTCGTAATTTAATTTGCAATTAGTGTATTTTTAAATTTTATTTTACTTATTACTAATAATAGCAATCTTTAGAAACTATCATCCATTATCGAAAATCATTAAACAATATTACAAAAACAAATATAAAATAAAAAATATCGTTAAACAACATTCGTCTCCGAACCCGCTGCTTAGCGCTGGTACCATGCTAGTACTATATAATTCAGTCGTAGTATTTGAAAATAATTATTTGAAAATATATCGAACTAACTATGATGCGTGTCTGGATGTGACTGGAATCTCTCCGTTTGCTGGTGTAGGGGCGACTTCGTGGTCTCCTGGGGTAGCATTGCATAACGCTGTGGAGAAGAAAAAGAGGAAATATGCGTCTAAATGCGAGGACAATGGTTACAGTTCGTTCCATTTGCTTTCTCTACATTCGGTGATTTCGATAAGGAGGCTTTAGACACACTTTCACGTATTAAGTCTATTGCCATTAGCCACTCCAATAATGTTAAAAGTGGTGGTTTTATTTTTCATAGAATAAGCTTTTGTATTCAGAAAGGGGTGGGAGCCCAGCTTGTGTCTAGACTCCCATCTAACTTTGTGTAAGCTTTTTATGTATTAATGAATCGAAAATTATTATTANGGCAAAACCCTAAAATCTCACTGGGCAAAACTAGGTTAAAACTAAACCTAACACCTAAACTAAGCTACCTTAGCACCTCAATTCTTGAAACCAAGCACCCTAGCACCTCCCCTAAACCTAGCATACACTCTAGCACCTCCCTAGCCAGCAAGCAAGGAGGTGGATCACCTCCTTGCCGCCACCTTGCTCGCTATCTTCAACCATGGCCACAACCAGCCTATGGCGCCCCCTAGCTACCCATAGCTCGTCCTCATCACCCTCCTAGGCACCCTTAATCACCATATAGCTTTGCTTACTCACCTCCCCCCCTCGACACCTCTTGCTTCCTTTTCTTGCTCGCTACACAAACGGACCCTATAAATAGCGAGCAATCCCTCACCATTTCTCTTCATACCTTCCCTCTCTTCTTTACCTACACTTTTATGTAGTATAAGACCCTTAGAACCCTTAGAAGACGAGTACAATAAGTCTAGACCTTGTCGAGTTAAGTTTTTAGGCCGAGAAACCCTAGTTGGTCACGTTAAGCCTCCCACGACCTAGGTAAGCTTCATTTTTTATCCTAGTAGCCTTAATGCTGATATAGAACACTTAGGATATGCCTTAGAACCCTTAGAGTAGCCTTGATCATTTTCTTTTAGAAGTTTTCATTTCAAAACCCTAATTTTAGATTATTACATGTTTATGTGCTAAATAGCCTTATTATGTGATATAATCTGGATTAGGAGACTTAGTTAAGTATATATTAGCTAAACATAAGCTAGGAAACTCTTTTGTTTCATAAAAGTATAATTTGTGTAGTAAAAGGATTAGTTTTGCAAATGTTTTCATGCATAAGGGTATATATGGTAACTTTTTGAAAATATGAAGTCTAGGGACTATTTTTGACATTTCTTAAAAGTTATAAGTACAAGGACCCTTTTTGCAAAGTTCTAAAACCCTAGGATAGAAAGTAAAATAAGTTATAAACTTAAAAGGACTAGTTTTGCAAATATTATTAAGTTAAGGGTATAAAAGGTAAATATTGAAAGTTAGTATAGTTAAAGGACCATTTTTGCCATTTATCTAAAATATATAAGTATAGGGACTAAATGTGCAAAAGTTATAAAGTTATATGCTTAAATGTTATAAGTTTATAAGTTTAGGGTAGAAAGTGTAAATATGTAAACTTGAAGGGTATAAACGGACTATTTTCATATAAGTGAAAAACCTATTTTAAGTTAGAAGCATAACACAATACTATGGAGCTTCATGTGAGGGGTATCAGGTGGATATTTCGTTTTGACGAGTTTGCTGGGTTTACGATTTAAAGTGACTTGGCTCCTCAAACGATTATTGCATGACCTCTGAATTATGATGGCCCGAACGGTGTTATGTTATAACTAAATCTAATAACAACATAACTCAATAATAGGGAACTTCGTGTGAGGAGTTATATACTTCTGAATTATGATGGCCCGAACGGTATTATGTTAATAACATAATACAATAGTAGGGAGCTTCATGTGAGGAGTTATACTTCTGAATTACGATGGCCCGAACGGTGTTATGTTATATCTAAATCTAGAAAACCTAAGAGTGATTAGTTACGAGAACCTAAACTAAGACTTGACATACACACACATCTACACTACCCCCAGGATACGTGAGTGAGCTGTCTAAACCTCTACTTTACTTACCTTAGACCCAGGTGAGTTTTCATAGCCTCACTTTTAAATGCTTTACAACCCTGTGAGGGGGATACATGCTTTAAATCGAATACAAGTCTTTTTCTTTGGTTGTTGCACGAGTAAACTATCTGCCAACATTACATAACCAAATTCACGAATCTAATCACTTGTGAGTGAACGCGAATATAATTGATAGATCTATTGGAGTTTGACAACTCCCGTTGATACTACCTCTCACTGGAGGGTATCAATAAGTATTATATTTGAACCTTCTGAAGGGTTAACTTTGGCAAGTTATCCTTCCCGTCCCCTCATGGTTGGTCTGCAGACCCCATAACCCGGACTGTTAACGTGTGGTTCATGAGCTTAGTGCAATATACCCACTATCACTAACTTTTCCACACATAGGGTTTAAGCTGAACCCTGTGGAACTTGTATTCCCTCTCTATCTACTTAAACCTATGACTCTCACTCAACTCTAGTGTTGACTTTTAAGCATGTTATCCTAGGTAATTGAGCTCTTTAGGAACCTTGGCACGGAGAAGAACTGGACATGAGGACGTCCATAATAGTTATCATTCATCAGTTTTTGCCTTAAAACATATCTTAGAGACCTCTCTTTTGGTAAAATTATATCTTTTACTGTAAAAACTCTGATGCATAAATGAATGATAACACCTTTTTCAAAAACGTCTCTTTTCGAGTCGTTTTCTATTATCTTGTATTTGTTTCCATGAAGTAATACCCCAACTCTAAATCCGCTGCGATCTATGAAAAATGGGGGTGTTACAAATAATAATAATAATAATAATAAATAAATAAATAAATAAATAAATAAATAAAAATAAAAAATAAAAATAAATAATAAATAAAAATTAACTCATGTATTTCACAATTATACACTTTTAATCATTTTAAACATGATATGTGATGTTAAATATAAAATGTTTAGATATCACTAAATGCTTATTTTTAAAAGAGTAAATTGCAAAAATCGTCCCTAAAGTTTTGCCCGTTTGCATGTTTCGTCTCACACATTTCGAAACTGCAAAGATCGTCCCTAAAGTAAACCTTTGGGGCATATATCGTCCCAAATATTTCGAAATGTTAGGGACGAAACATGCAAACGGACCAAACTTTAGGGACGAAACATGCAAATTGGCCAAACTTTAGGGACGTTCCTTGCAGTTTCAAAATGTGTGGGACGAAACATGCAAATTGGCCAAACTTTAGAGACGGTTTTTGTAATTTACTCTTTTTTAAACATTGAATACTTAAACAACACACATTTAAGCATTTTTAGAAGTGTTGAATACTATTTCTAAAACGTGACAATTTAGCTAAAAACTTGACCATAGATAGCAAATTTCAATAAAAGTTATATAAAATGGGTCGATCATTACCCGAACGCAGTGAGCTCTTTAACGGAGGTGTTTTCATGGCTTGATAATATGAATATTAGAGCTTCAAGGAAATTGGTGTTAGAATCTATTATCGGGGTTTTTTTTTGGGTTATTTGGAAATTTCGCAACCAACTCGTCTTTGGCAAAAAGGTCTGGCATCGGAAAGATCTTTTTGACCACATTACTAGTTATTTCTTTCTTTAATTTTCTAGTAGGAGTAGAAAGATTCATGTTTCTTGCAACCAATTGATTCAAAATCCTTCATTGGATAACACTTTGTAATTTTCTAGCTTACTGCTAGTTCTTTTTTATAATATCATTGGCTGTCCAAAAAAAATGTTATATAAAAAATTTCAATAAAAGTTATATCAAATGGCAAGTTGCGAGATAATGGGTTCGTGACAGTTAGATGTGACTGAGTTTGAATAGCAACACTCATCACAAATTTGCATAGATATCGAGATTAAACTAGTTACTGTACATACTTACACCACACTTTCCATTGCATTAATTAAAAGTTTATTAGTGATCACCAACTAAGTAGTCACCAGCTAACGTCATTTGTGACCTTTGGTTGATACCTCGATCCACACAAATACAATCTCTAGAACTTACACTCCGTTGCATTGGACTATTGGAGTCAAAATTTCTATGGTAATCTAAACTATAGTATCTTTATTCTCTTAAAGCATGTCATCAAGAGGTAGTAAATTAGTCCCTGCCATCGGTATTGATCTTGGAACTACTTACTCGTGTGTTGCTGTTTGGAAACACAATCGTGTTGATATCATTGCAAATGATCAAGGAAACAGAACTACTCCTTCGTGTGTTGCCTTCAATGATACTGAACGGTTGGTTGGTGATGCTGCTAAAAATCAGGCTGCTTATAACCCCACCAACACCATTTTCGGTTTGTCTCCCTTTTAACTTTTTTAGTTACTCGTGCATGTTAATAGGGCTGCGAATGAGACAAGCTCACCTGGAATCTATGTATCACTTTAAATGTCGAAACTTACTATACATACCTCATGTTATGTTACGGGTTATGTGAAGTGATCGAACAAAAGTAAAACACCAATAGCGATGTTTCTCAAATTTTCTTGCAAAAAATATCTAATAAATCAACAATTTGCATCAAGTAATATAGAAATAATCACCTTTTTTACGTTAATATTCTCATGGAGGCCTCGATTTTAAAATTTATGCCGAGCCCAAAGAACCTCGACTGTGCCAAACGAGTGCAAGTCCTTGATCTATACATCTAGTCAAGGGGCGGTAGTCAAGGGCGGAGCCACAAAGTTATGATCGATAGGCAAACTTTCATATTTTTTATAAACTACACTACAAATCAGAGGGACTAATTACAAAAATAGCCCCATATTTTTTTAAAAATTTACACTACAATTTTTTTGGCTAAGGGCATGCCCACACTGCCCCTCTGTCTCCGGAGGACTCTTCCAACGTAGGGAAGTTATTTCTTAATCTTCTGAGGAACTGTTTGGCTTAGGATGATTAAGTCCTTCGGAGGTATCAAAGGACCTGATACCTCATCGTTGTACAAATTAATTAGCTTTTGTCCTTTGTTTATTTTATTGTAAATGCATTATTACAGATGTAAAGCGGTTGATTGGAAGAAGAGCAAGCGATGAAACTGTTCTAGAAGACATGAAGTTGTGGCCTTTTAAAGTCGTAGTTGGGAGCGAAGGCAAGCCAATAATTGTAGTCACATACAAGGGTGAAGAGAAAAAATTTACTTCTGAGGAAATTTCTTCCATGGTTTTAGCAAAGATGAAAGGGGTGGCTGAAATGTTTCTTGGATCGACTGTTGATAAGGCAGTGATTACTGTTCCTGCATATTTTAATGATTCACAACGGCAATCAACAAAGGATGCTGCAACGGTTGCTGGACTTGAAGTTATTCGTATGATTAACGAACCTACAGCGGTTGTGATTGCTTATGCTCTTGATAAGAAAGCTAGTATAGATGGCAAGATGAATGTTTTAGTTTTTGACTTGTGTGGCGGTACTTTTGATGTTTCCATTCTCACAATTGATAAGAATGGGGTCATCGAGGTAAAAGCTACAGGTGGCGACACACATTTGGGAGGTGAAGACTTTGATAACAGAATGGTGAATCATTTTGTACAAGACATCAAGAGGAAACACAAAGAAGATATTAGTAAGAACCTAAGAGCTTTGGGTAGGTTAAGGGCTCATTGCGAGAGAGCAAAGAGAATTATATCAACAGCTTTTCAGACAACGATCAATATTGATTGTTTGTTTAACGGGATTGATTATTCTGCAAAGTTTACCCGAGCTAAGTTTGAAGATGTTAATATGGATCTTTTTGAGAAATGTGTTGAGACTGTAAAAAGTTGTTTGAGTGATTTGAATATGAAGGTGGATAGCATTGATGACGTGGTTCTGGTTGGTGGATCGACCAGGATACCAAAGGTACAAGAACTGTTGAAGGAGCTATTCAATGGAAAATTGCTCTGCCAATGGATGAATCCTGACGAGTCTGTTGCCTGTGGTGCTGGAATTTTAGCTGCAAACTTAAGCGGAATGGGTGATGAAGCTTTGCAGGCTCTTAAGCTAGTTGATGTTACTCCTTTGTCTCTTGGTGTGGGGACTCATGGTAATCTTATGACTGTATTAATTCCAAGGAATTCCCCTATACCAACTAAGAAGGAAACAGTGCTCCATACTGTTTACGATAATCAAACTTCCATGCGTATTCCGGTATATCAAGGTGAGAGATCCAGGGGCACAGAAAATTGTTTACTGGGAAAATTCTCTCTGTGTGGCCTTCCTTCTGCTCCACGTGATGTAGTTAAGGTAACCGTATGCTATGAGATAGATGCCAATGGGATCCTGAATGTATCAGCTAGAGAAATAACCACTGGCAGGAACAAATCAATCCAGATAACTAACAATGGGAGCCTGTCGAAAGTGGATATTGAGAAGATGATTAAAGATGCTGAAATGTATAAGTTAGAGGATGAAGCGTACGTGAACAAGGTGAGGGCCCATAAAGCTTTAGACGACTATATTTTTGAGTTAAAAGCCAAAATCAAGAATTATGATGTCCGTTTGAAGCTTAGAAAGAAGGGGCTTAGTGTTAAAGAGTTGGAAGACATGGAGCAGCAGATTGAGGAGGCAGCTGAGTGGCTTGATGAAAATCCTGATGCAGAAATTGATGAGATAGAAGGAAAGAAAGCAGAGCTTGACGATATATGCAGGCGTACCAAGTTGAACCTTGTATCGAAAAACTGAAAATGCACCATTTGGCAGTCGTAACTTATATCATTATGATATAGCTGGCAGAAGCAACTTTTGAGTTTTGATATCTAAGAAATCCTGATCTTGAACTTCTATGGTAAACCATCTTTTATGTACTGCTGTTTTGCTATGAATGAAGGTACCAATGTTCTGCTCGTGATGTTAAGTTATTATGTAGTTATGTACCATGTACGTGTTGTTATGAATGAATGCACACGCAGTATTTGCTGCGTTCTATCTATGGTCTTGTTAGGAACTGTTAAAACTTAAAAACTCTTTTATCTAGCTATACAAGCTATACATCATGCAATGTAATTCTTCCTCATCTTACAAAATAAACCTCAAGTTTAGATAAATCAACCAAAGATATCTACCGAGACACGTTTATACTAAAGGCTATCTTATTGGTTTCTAATAACTGAGTGCAGCTTGCTGACAGATTTTTTGTCTCAAATCTTTAATAACACTCTGTTCCCAAGTATAAAATGGAAAGAAGATAAATGAAGAGGGAAAAAAGAGAGAAAAGAAGAGGAGAGTAAATAAATTTTATTTTTTATCTTGTGTTCCCGAGTTAGAAAGAAAAGAAGAGGAATGTAAGCAAAAAAAACTTTAAAATCACTTTCTCTCCAAATCATCCCAATTTGGGAAGAAGATTAGAAGAGAAGTTTTAGCCTATTTCCTCTACTCTTCTCTTCTCTTCTTTCCACAAAAATCTCCGGAATGCAACTTTTTTTTAATTTCCTCTTCACTTCTCTTCTTTTCTCTCCAAATTAACAGTGTGTTCTCCAGTACTTTTTGTAAAAGAAAAGAAAAGAATTCGGATGAAATTAAAACTTTGGCGTGTTCTTTACTTTTTTTAGGAAAGAAAAGAAAGTAAACAGGAATGAAAAGGACAGAAACTTTAGGCAACTTTTTAAGTGAAATCTTCTGCCCGATTTTGGGCTGATTAGGAAAGAAAATCTCTTTTATATAGTGTAATGACTAAAAAGCCCCTAACCTTATACAATCTTCCACCATTATTTAAGGCTATAAATGTAATATTATCAAGCTCTATTCTTTTCTTCCCAACCCATCTGGAGAACACTGCTCAAACCAACTTTCTTCTCTTTCTTATCCATCCTTTCTTTTCTATTCTTTACTTATACTTTCTTTTCTTCTCATTTATAACTCGAGAACTAAGTGAAACTCTTAAAACATTAAACATTTCTTTTATGCCTTGGAACTGGACCAACTGCTCGTCTTTTCTTTTTCTTTTCTTTTTTTCCCTCTTTTTTTTCCTTTTTTTTTTTTTTTTTTTCCTTTTCTTAGGCATGCCTTGGAACCGGTAGTTCACAAAATCAGTGCATATAGGTCTGAGTCTGCATACGAATGAGAGCGTTGATTGTCCTCCCGTTGTTCCATAAACAATTTATCTAACACTATACCGTATACTATTAGTTGGTCATAACACCTTTGAGCTAAATGTCTAAACATGTTATAAAAGATGAAGTTTTATTCACTATAGAAAAAGATTATAATACCAGAGTAGATGCATCTCCACTTTATTCTTTTTTCCTTATTTGAAATGTGTGGTCAGGAATATTTCTCATTCTTCTCATTTGATTTTCTCTTCTCACTAGATCTCTTCCCATACCAGAGTAAGGATCAAATGAGAAATAAAACTAAAATGAGAAGGATGAGAAGAAACCACAGCCACACATTTTAGATGCACCTACAAAAGTAGATGCATCTCCACTTTATTCTTTTTTCCTTATTTGAAATGTGTGGTCAGGAATATTTCTCATTCTTCTCATTTGATTTTCTCTTCTCACTAGATCTCTTCCCTATAATACCATACATATCTTGTTTATAATCTACTAGCACTAAGTTCATCTCTCCTGGCTTAAATTTGTCATAGAACGAGCATGATAGAATATGTTCATATTGCAACATGGGTTTTAGAGACTTGGGTGAAACAAGTGCTTAATAATTTTTGTGCATTTGATTGAAACATGTACTTGATAAATTTTGCAAAAACAATGGTTTGTACTTTACTACTTTGTAGTTTGTTTCATGATGGGCTTTTAGTTAAATTAAAAAACGAAGACCCACTTAGTTTATGGGGGAAAGAAGCCCATTATGCAATAGCCGTTAGAAGAAAACAAAAAGTCCAAACTCCAAAACATAAAGAAACTCTAAAATCTAAATAGATTTAAAAAATTTATACGAGTAACTAGTTAACTACTTAACTATAAAAACAAGTAACTAGTTAACTACTCGACTATGCTCATGGGAAAAACAAGTTTTTGGTATTTGCACGAACAAACTGAACAACTAGGACGTGTACGTTTGATGCACAAACATATACGAACCAACTGAACAACTAAGCTTCTATAACTCGAGACCATTGTCAAAACATATGTAATAACCAGATCAAATACGATTGACACGAAACCAACACGGCAACACCCACCCAACATGGTAACAATCATATTCGATCTCCATGTGGATATATCTGAATCTTTATATTCATAATTGTTACAGAAAAATGCTGCCAGTTAAATATGTACATTTAGTTCTATTATGGTATTACAAGTCTTATATTATACAAGGGTTCGGTAAGGAAATTTTGCTCAAAGTCATGTATAAAAAACATGCGCGAAGAAAATGTGATCCACTAGTTGACACACCACTAACTAAACACAGAAACAAACAAAATGGTATAAAGTAAGAAAAATGGTAAACCAAAGTCCAAAAACCGAAAAGAATTTTCGCACTAATGTGGGATCCGATGTTTGGCGTGCGTAGGGCGTTGCTCCATTCATACATCTAATGAAAACCCAAAATCGATATTTGACTATGGTGTAAATCTAAATCATCTATACAACATATTTTTTCTAACAAAAAGTATAGTAACATAATTTTAGTTATCTTCTATTTGGTGTAACAAATGTTTCTTACATAAGTACTTTTGATTATTTAAAAACTTTCACGATATGTAAATTTAAATAATATCTATTGAGCCATTTAACAATTCTAGCGCAAACGGGTATCATGCTAAGTTATCAACGAGTATCTTGATCTAGCAAGACAATTCCAGTTTGTTCGTCATGAGTTTTGCACACTCTTACACACCATCAAGTGAAAACTTTGTTTTTAGTTAATCGTGTATTCGTGTGTATTAAAGTTAATAAATAAGATGTAATTTGATGTTAGTCTTTGAATCGGTTGCTAAATTAAACTACTCTTTTCTTAAACAAGGAAAAAGTTTTATTAATTTGTATGTTCGCGTCAAAGGTTGAAGAAACTCCTGTAAATTGCGTGAATGGTAAAAGTTTTGTATACAGTGATATAAAGTTCGTATAGATGTTGAGGGTTCAAGTCCCTCCTTCCGCTCCCGGCTTCGTAGTTTAGCGGTAACAAGTGTGCGCCCTTTTAGAGATACGGGTGAGCAGCAAGCAACCCTTTGTATAGGGTTCCAAACCTACCTTCCTAATAAGAAGAAAGGGGCAAGCCAAAACCTAGTCCGAAAAAGTTGCTGGCTTTTCATCAGCCCTTACGCGCTAGCCTTTTCCTTTACTAGTAAGGGGTTGCGCCTATCTTATTTGATCGTTTAGTGGCTGTTTCTAAGAGATGGGAATGTAAATAGAAAACACCCCTTGGAAAAGCCACAAACGAGTAACTTACCAGTGAGATATTTGTGTTAACTTATATGATAAACTATGAGTTTCATGTAAAAGTTAAAAGTTTGTTTCTTTTATGAGTTTATGAAGCTTATCTATTTAAGCCTATAAAACTAATGTTTACTATGTTTTAAATTTTACATAAGCTTATGCATTAACATATTAATTAACACACGATTGAAATATCGTCTAATGATATCAGTTTTTCACCTATAATAATAACTAACAGATAACCACTTAAGGGTGGCCCAGTGGTAAAAGGGTTTGTTATTATCACTCTAAAAATGTGTGAGGTCTCAAGTTCAATTGCTACTAGGTGCAAACAACCTTAAGTGGCCACGTCAACCTCCTGAAAAGGGAGGGCTTCACCTGGTTTGAGTCTGTTTGGCGGTGGGTTCAAACCTCGTGGATTAGTCGGTCANGACAAAAAAGTTGGACTTTAAGACTTTCACTATGCGAGAGATTGAAGAATATTTGACTAAAACCTTTGGCGAAGACATGTCCTCGCCAAAAGGTTGATCACTTTTTATTTTTACCCCATTTTTTCATTTACGTTATTTGTTTCCCTCTAATTTTTCCCACCAAACCTTTGACGAAGGCATTTCCTCCCCAAAAGTTTGACCATTCGTCAAAAGATCGAAACCATGGTTATCAAAAAAAAAAAAAAAAAAGACTATTAGATTAAAGATATTTTTGAAGAAATATATATTGTGCTCAATCCTAACTTGCAATTGGGTTAAGATCATTCTATCAAATGGTCACTATTTGGGTTAGGTTCATAGGAAAGTCGGCACCTACGAAGAGTGCACAAGACAGAGTTTTTCCATCAATTTAAACTTTGTAGATAAACTTATAAAGGGTTTTTCTAACTTGTACCCTAGGGGCATAAGTTAAGCACACCAAAAGTACATAAGGACCCACGAAAAAGTACATAGGAATTTACATAAAAGTACAGACAAGTGTACTTTTATGTGGGTCCCTATGTACTTTTGGTGTACTTATGGTGTGATTAACTTGTGCCCCTAGGGCACAAGTTAGAAAAACCCACTTATAAATTAGCACAAAACACTCGGCGAAACTGAGGGTGTGCTTGGTTAGAGGTATTAAGGGGTAAGGAATGGTAATGGTAATGATTAAAGGTGGTTGGTTTGCTATAATGCAATGGAGCATTACCTAAAAGTGGGTAATCAACCATTACTCAACAAAATAGGGGTAATGGCATTGCATTCCTTAGTATTCCTATTATCTTTGCCATTGACATTCCTTGATTTGAACCAAGCGGACCTTGAAGTTTTATTTAAAAATTTTCCAATGAAAGTTGATAAATGCAAAAATATTCAAATAGGAGGAAGAAAATTGTAAAGGTTTGTAATAAAGAGGGGGTAGATGTGTGAAATTAATAATCTCGAGTTTCACGAGCCGCTTCCGTGTCTGCAGATATCCAAACAACGATTTGACATTTGGATTTTCACAATCTGCTCAACTATCTAATCATTGATTCTATTTTTATCCTTCTTTATCAGCATGATAAATACAGTGATTTTGTGCACAGAAGAAAAGAAAATACAAAGTTTGGAGATCAAAATGTATAAACGAAACTGTGTCATATCAAAAACTCTACTTATTCTTTCCACTAAAATTCAATATAATGCTCAAAATATGATTCAAAGTTAATAACAAATGTATCGTTACTAATCGTATGTTTAGTTGGGGAAAAAACTTAGAAAGCGTTTTTCTATTTTTCTAGTTTTTCTTATGAAAAAATCTTATATTTCTACACCTGCGTGCAGTGTTCCATTCTCTTAGCTTTCATGTTTATTTACTAACGACCTAAATGCATGACAATGGCAAAACCGCAAAAGAGTTTAAATGAAAGTAAAAATGTCTTTGATGCATGTCAGTATGTTCTCTTTTAGCACTCTAATCCTTTTAGATAAGACATGAAAATCAAAAACTAGTCCAAATGCAATACGGGCAACGACTTTTGTGACAAAAGTTTTAAGCATTTTTCTAGCATGTGTATTGAAAAGGAAAAGTGATGTGTGGATTTCTTTGCAGATGAAAGGTTGGGTTGTTTTATGACAGGTATATTTTATTCATTGACGTTTATTAACATACTAATGCGGTTTATCTACCTTTGCAAATATTTACTGTATTTGATAGTTTAATAGGGTTTTGAGAAAAGTCTAGGGCTTAACATTGATTTGGTTATATAACTATATTCAACACCATAAAAAGAATGCACGCCGTATAGTTTTCTCGTTGATCTTAATATTCTAAAACGATCTTGTAGTAAGTTCCGGAAAACTGAGAGGAACGATAAAATTCAAGTTTAGTCTTTTATATAATAAAAAAATTACATCATTTCGGAGTATTTTTACAAAACCCTTCTCATTGAAAAAAAAAATTGGACCAATAGGAGAGCTCGATTTTGCCATGTAGGCGAAATCGAGCAATATGATTGGTCAATAGAAAGTCAAAATTAAATTGATTTTGGTCAAACTTAATAAATTTGGTGGAGAAATTTGATTAAGAAAAAAAATGTATAAAAATATAGGTGTCAAATTTATGAAAACAAAAACTTAAAAAAAGATGAAGTAATTAATAAAACTTTTGTGGTTGAATTTTAAATAAAATATATGGAGCTAAGTGTAAAATTACAAGTTTCCATGTTTTTTAATAACTTTAGAAAAAACACAAATAACCCCTTATACTTTATACCTCTTATACTTTATAATATGAACTTTATTTAAAATTACATGAGTATTAATATTAGTTTCAGACTTTCATATATTTAAAAATTACAAAATTTTGTAAATATGCGAATTAGTTTTAATATTGTTAATTGTAGACTTTCATCCGTTAGAATATTTTTTAAATAACGACTCATGTTATTCTATTTAAAAGCTTAATTTATGCGTACACGTGTTTGAATATTAAATACGGCTAAATTATTAGTAACGGGAATATAAATATCAAATGGTAAGCACGAGTTACTGTGATATGAAAGGAACATATTTAACTTCATTAAGGCTTATTATGTGCTACTAAACTCGCACATTTTGTACAAAATTATATCAATAGTTAAAGTTAAACAATAACATCAACATCAACCTCAGCATGTCTGTCAGTTAAAAACGTTATACAAAGCTAATTATTAAGAAAAAGCAAACAAACACATGGGTTAGATAGTCATTATCTAATGTAGAAGGTGTTTTCCTTAAATTTAAAAAAATGCACGCATCACAATCCTTATTTGATAACAATCACCTCCTAAATCAAAAAAAGAAATACTAGGTAGATGATAGCCTAACTTTATTCATTGACGTGATGTTTCATCAAAAAAAAATGTAATAGTTGGCCGTTGTAAAGGAATTAAAGTATGTACATGAGAATTATTAAGCAAGAATATATGGTTTTTAATCAGGTTATTACGTTACTATACTGCGATAATGTTATTGAGTTGGTAGTCACGGATGTGAGATACAACCATTCTTCTATACTTATGATTTATGTGTTAACCTCTTTGTGATTCATTTCTTAATCGATAATAATACATAATCAAAACGAAATTTTAAAAACCTGTGCGTGCACAGGTATTATAACTAGTTTTTACTAATACAACATACACATTTACTCTTTTCAGAAAATGTCGATTCTTTCTTTTGGCAAAAAACAAATAAAAACTTTGTAATTGAAATAAATATCCAACTAGCTTGAAGACTAGGAAAGATTACGAGCAAATAAAAACGTGAGTTTAGGTCAAAAAATAGTAACAAACTTCTTTTAAAGTTACGTTTTATTGGTCACAGTGTTAGTTTTACGAGTGTGATAACACATTTAAATATGTATATTGCAACATTTTATCAAAATTCGTTGCACTTGTAATACCTTTTATAGTTCGATGAAAATTAAAAATGGAATTAAAAAAAAATAACAAAAAAAAAATAAATAAACTCTTTCATATATCTTGACCTAAAAACATTAGTGCCACAATCCACCAAAAGTAAATTAAGTGCCGTAAATTGTTACCCACCAAATTTAGTACTGTAGTAGTAGTTGGAGTGGGTAAAAAAAAGATATTCACGCATAATTATGACGTCAAAGAGGTACAAATGATGTAAGATTAAGCGTATAAAATAGACCGACGGCTAAGATTTAAAGTTATGGAGCACCGCATTTGCTAGGTTACAATGTAGCAACGCGCGCAGGATTAATGCATAGATATTAGATAGGTCTTCTTTTGCAACTTTTGGGTTTTCAACACCTGGGGCCCTTTAACTTTATTAAAGTCTAACTATTGCCCTTAAAGTCAACTGTAAAAAAGATGTTTCCAATCAATCATAAGGCAATAAATACAATTTCTCGTAAACATCTACATCATCAAAAAATGGCGGTCTAGTTGCGTACTGTTATGAATAATTATATGTGGATGTCCATATAGCCCATAATAGGCCCACGACCCATGTTAGCTATTAGGGTTTTGCCCTAATGTTTGTCTATATATACTCTTTGTAAATCTCCTAGTTAATGATCAATAAGAAGAATATTAATTCCCTCAATTCTTGTTCACAACACGTTATCAGCACGCTCAAAAGCTTTATGTTTGTTTTCGTTTTCTCTCGTTTTAATTCCACCGCCGGTATGTCTTCAACCCTCCAAATATGATTCAGTGGCATGCTATGTTTTTCTTATACACACACTTTATGATATTCTTTAATATGATATTCTTATGTAGTCTTTTAAAGTGTCACAGTAACACATGCACTTTATGTGATTTAATTAATATGATATTCTTTGTTCACATCATTGTTATATTAAGAATAAAGAATAGATCGAGATTATGGTTGAGATTTGATTTTATAGTTACATGTTCCTATTGTTTACTATATGGTGTCGATTACGATTTATAGTACGTGATGTTTTTTTTTAAAATTTTTATTTTTGCTTCCATGAGATTAAAACATGACATATTCATGAAAGTGGTATTATGAGTTAACGTATTAATCACTAAAGATCTTGACCTAGAATAAACCCACACAAGTGTCTTATGTTTTATCCTTAACATATACTAGTAAACTGTTCAAAATATGTTTTCTCCGTTTACCCGGTTTAACTTATAAGAGACTAAGACATCAATATTTATTGTTGTAATTTGTAAACTAGTATTTTTTTTTTATTTTTTTTTTTTTTAGAACAGCGGCATATTATTAACTAGCAAAAGCTAGAAACACAAACACTTACAAAGAAGCAATGTTTACAATGCCCTTGTAAACTAGTATTTTGATTTGGGTTATTAAGGTTTATGCGACAAGCTTGATGATTATTTGTCATCTTATAAATTCTTGATTGTGCTTATATAATTTGCATCTCATACTACTAATTTGGTGACAACTCGTAATGTTGTATTTAGCTTTGATTTGAGACGTTAACATGGTTTGAACTTTAGTTACTACTGAAAAAGAAAATCATGGCATGAAAAACGGGTCCATTCATTCATGAAGCGGGTGGCTATATCACTAAGATTTTTATACTTATATTTATGTTTGCAGTTCTTAGCTTGTGTGATTTTTATTATTGATTCAAGGTTTGACAGTATACATAATAGTATTATTAATTTTATAATGTGATGGATAAACATGATTGGGTGCGCTATAATGGTTTATAACATGTTGTTTTGTGATTGATATGATGTTTTTGCATATAACATATGTTTTATGCGATTTTGCCATGATTTACATATATCCTTCTCTATTTATTTGTATGATTGATTATTAGTTGGAAAATATTTAACGCCAATACCTTTATAGAAGTTTGTTAATATTAAATGACGTATAACTTGCTATATGATAGTGTATTGTACGTGGTGTCTAGTTTTTCATAAATAGAGTTTTATTATGACAATGACACTTCCGATCTAACTATGCAATTACATGTCTTATATATGATGTTGATTCATGATCAGTTGCCTTAATTTATTCGTATGAAGTCTAATAGCAATTAGCATCTAATCTTTACTTGATATAATAACAAGGCTATTTACTTGGAATATTTTAAGGCATATATGTGACACAATATTATATTGTATACAAGACGTTAAAAAGATATTATCTATGATTGTGTAAGATTTAAAATATGTACTGGGTCATGTAGTTATCTTAACTAATGCGAAGACAAGGCTATTTATGTGGTGATGTTTTACATGTTTTGTATGGCTAATAAGTTTATTACCGAGCTCTGTGAAATACCACGTACCGTAAGTCGAATTGTATATACTCCATCATTTGAAGTAAAGGCAATTGAGTTTACTATGTCACTTGTTTGTCATGTAATTATAATTTTTACACTTTGATTAATTGATTGATGACATTTATGTTAAACTTCATTAACATGGTTTATGCTTTATTATTTGATAATGTTATAAGATAATGTGAAAGACATAAAAGAGCTAATCGGAAAATTGTGAGCTCTCCATATTATTTGACTTTTATATAATATAGAAGGTGCAATTGAAGCACATGTGTTCATAAAGTATAACTTTATGAGCCAAGATTATTGTAGTAATTGGCATGACCGGTTGGACCATCCCGGGTCATTGATGATGCGAAATGTATAGAACCACAAGTTTCTTCAAAGATAGATTTGATTGTTCTCAATGGAATGGAAGTTAAATGTTCATATATCACACCACATATTAAGGTAAGGACTTTACCTTATAAGGTTTTGGAAAGAATATAAAGGGGATGTATGTAGGCCTATACATCCGCCATGTGGATCATTTTGAGTTTTAAAATCGATGCATCGTCAAAATGATCATAAAGGACGCAACTTAAGGTTAGCGTGATTAGTAGCTCAGCTTATAAAATGCGAGCACGGTTTTCCAAATTATATTATTGAGAATGGTGGTAAATACTTCCAAGTATTGGGCGATTATTGGAATAAGTGTTGAACTTAAAAGCAGCCCAAGTTCATACACGAATTGCTTTTGTTGAAACGTTTATAAAATGTCTTCAGTTGATTGCAAAGCCAATAATAATTATGAGAACAAAAGTATTAGTTTATGGGGCATGTTATAAAATATGAATTCGCATCTTGCCAACAATTTAAATGACTTCTCCCTATTAGAATGGTTTTGGTCACTAACCATATGTTTCCCATATAAGAATTTTGTAAATGTGTGGTATATGTTTCTTGTAAATCCACCACAACGCACAATAATGGGATGTTGAAATGGATAATTCATTCAGGGGGAGAGAATGAGCAGCAAGGAATATGGAATGAATTATGATATAAATGTTGATCCTCACAGTAATGAATATGAACTTTAAGTTAAAGGGACAATTTATATTCCAGATCTAGTAATTGCCAGCATGTTTGTGACCTAAAGAAGTGACTAGATCATATAAATGCTGCTAATGCTCCAATTAAAATGTGTGTCCCAAAAGTACAACCAATGAATGGTAGTAAGTCTATGACACGGCTGCAGCGTGATAGACTAATCGATTCCAAATAAAAGTCCTCAAATGATTAGATAAAATGGAGCAAGAAAATGAAGATGGTCAAATCGAGGTAATAAGACCCCATAATGGTCAAGAGACACTAGACATGAAGGTTATTGAAAAACCCCGGGTACATGAAAAACTATGAGATCTCAATAAATGATATATAGTGTCTAGTAAAGTGTGGAATCGAAAAGTAACGAATCGACGTCGATATGGTAATGATTATGTAAACAAATAAGATAGCGCTATAATCATGGTGAGGATCATGGAAGCATACCTGCAGGAAGTGCAGATGTATAAATGAATTGCCAAAAGAAGTAAAGACGCAAAGAGCTAATGAAAGATTAAAGTTTCTTGTGATGAGACATGGTTACTGGGACTTGAAGTCCGTACATATGAATTATTGGATATGCATTGGTATTTATGAGAAAATGAAATGAAGATATGCATAAGGTACAAGTAATGGCAAACGTATATTTTCTCAAAGACTTGTGAATGATCATTGAGATGCATGTTCACATGTGGTGGATCCAATAATGTAGTTTAATATTGTATAAGTCTGGCAATATAAGAAATAAGTATGCGTCTAACATAATAATACAAGAGCTCGTTTGATGTTGAGATTCCTTAAGGAATATAGAATGCATAAATCACGTGTTATGATTTAAAATTCTCGAGAATACTAATTGATCAAATTGAACAAATCAATGGAATGGAATAATGTAAATGTTTTGATATCTTTAAGGTACAATAAATGTGAGCTTATATTTTACTAACCCATCAAAACAAGTTTAGTTGGTTATATAGATGCAGGATATATGTATGGTC
>LBNU01024175.1:37962-64228 GCA_014162995.1 Artemisia annua
ATTTGGATTTCCCTTACACTTATCTTTTGCAAAATACCTTTATATGTAGTTAAGAGGAAGTTAAAAACAAAATAAAGCATTTTCACAAAATGTTTGATACATGAACAATAATCAATAAAAACAAAACATACATACGGAACTAAATAAAATCAAATAAACAAACAAACAAACAAATAAAGCTTGGGTTGCCTCCCAAGAAGCGCTTGTTTTTGTTCGCGTCACGAGCCTGACTCTACCCTTATTTAATGGAAATCAGGGAGGTTTTCCCTACACTTAGGATTAAGTGAGGGTGAAAGTAGCGATACACACCATCTCGGTGGAAGTATGCCTCGTGAGGAAAGAGTGGTGGATGAATTATATGCTTAAAGGGGTGTGCTCCTTTCATCATGACCTTACCTAGTTCACTTTGGTTAGGGTGAGTTAAAGTTTTCTCCTAAAAAGGGATCATCTTCTATCAACTTTGAGAGACTCCTAGTTGGGAATCCATCTTGACCTAATAAACCCGGTTTAAACCCATAATGTTTCTTGTGATCAATCATGAATGGGTGATGTAAGCATGTAAGGTCATGGTTCACTCCTATGCCAGCTTCCTCTCTACAAGGCTTAGAGTCTACTACCTTCAACGTAAAACTACCCGGACTATATGGTTTGATTGGTGGATCAGGACCTTTTTCAATTCCTAAATTTTCATCCAAGGATGGAAGATTAAGTAACGGATTTGGTTGAGGCTCCGGTTCATCAAAACTAGGAACTTCCTTAGAGCTAAGAGAAAGGTTGTGACTACAAGTATTCAAACATATTTCATCTAGTTGTGTTTGGTACAAGGGCTCTACCTCTATTGGGGTTCCTATAGTCTCTTCTACTTCTTCCGGGTAAGTCACGGGTGGTATGTATTCCTCAAGTGATGGTGGGAGTTGTGGGGTACTTTGTAGGTTTGTGTTATATACCTCATCCTTCCTTGTCTCAATATCACCTATCTCCTCATCATATGTTTTAGTAGAATCTAACCCAAACATGTTCCTAAGTATCTCAAATCCTTCTCTAGCCATTTCAAGTTCTAAGTCCGATTCATAAGATTCCTCCTCAATAACTTGATTACTATGTTCATTTTGCCTAAAGGATTCATCATGCGTTCCTTGAGATTCAAAGTCATTGATCATAAAACCTAGGTCTTTTTGCTCAATGTGCTCATGTTCGGCTAAATCCTCCTCAATTGTTTCCTCAAGTTGTGATGTATACGAACCCATTAATTCATTAAACTTATGGTTCACGGTTAGGAGGCTTTCCTCAAATTTTTTCCAAAGGGTCTTATTAAAAGGAATTGATCCTAACAATGATTGTTTAATAGAGGCCACACATGCACACAATTCATCAAACCTACCAAACTTTACACCCATCTCCTCTTGTATATATATAAGATCACTTAAAAATTCATTAGAAGAACATGAAGTAAATCTATCCGAGTAAGCTAATTGTTCCTCTATTGTTAATGATCTAAATGGAATTTCATCCGCCATGGAGACAAATGAAAATGGTTTTATAAATAAAAGGCACAAATAAAAAGATAGACTAAAGAAAGCTAATAAAAAGAAAATAAAAATCTCACTAGATAAGAATCTACTTAGTAGACCTAATAAAATTAAAATTCAACCTAAACAATAAATATTCCCCGGCAACGGCGCCAAAAACTTAATGCGTGGATTGCGGTCTACGCAAAAGGTTTTACCTCTCAAGGGATCTTGAGAAGCTTGCAAACCCCAACAGGCAGTGTACCTGACCGATGTAGTATAGTGAGTGGCAAGTACCGGGGGATTGATCGTTCTCTCGGGGAATAGTGTTCGTTAGGATTGAAACTAATCTAACTAGGTCCAGAGGTGAGGGATGATTCTTTTTGTATTTTTATATTTATGGAAAACAAGTAAAATATCTCGGGTATTGGAAGAGTGGGCGGAATTAGTTGCTAGTCAACTAACCCAATTAACCACTTATGCAAATAAAATAAATAACAAGAAAATACATGTGAGAACTTCTAATATGGATAAAAGCGTGTTTACTTAGATTTCCTTACTCCCTAGTTATCTTTTATTGATTAATTGGTTTGTCACAATTGCATAGGTGAAGGGTTGCATTCCTTAATACCATTCGTGGGGCCGTGTACGATCTTCCCCAAGTCTATAAGCTTCTATCTCTTCCTATGACGACACGTTTAGTATCCTATCATGGCCTCATTAATAGTTACTTATGCATTAAATACAACCAATAAAACCGTAGTACACATCCTATTATGTTTCTTAAAACGTTCAAGCAAGTTACCGTATAGGAGGTTAGCCAGTTTTCTTAAGCCTAACGCTAAAATCAATCACCCACAACAATTAATGACAAACCAACAACCAATAATCAATAACTAGGTTTCATTAGATCTAAGCAAATACAAGTAAATCTAAGCTAGCATGTTAAAAGAAAGAAAAGCATACGATATAATCAAACAACACATAGACATATTGAATGATTAAAGGATAACTTATCTTTAATTGAACATGGAAGAAAAGAGGGTTTGGAACCCTAAAAATACTGCAAAAGTCGCCTAGGGTTTGTACCAAAAATTCCCTACCAAAAGTCCTCCCTTAATGAATGAAAAATCGAAAAGTATATATAGAATTACAAAGGTAACGGCGTCCCCTTTTAATGGCTGACGCCGTCATCTCTCCGTATCTAGGGTTTCTTGTCGTCCACCCCAACTTCTTGACGCCATCTGCTTGTAAGGTTTCTGGGCCGTCACACTTTAGAGAACACACGTGACGACCTACTTCAGGTAAAGAGTGACGCCGTCACATGTTATGCACAAAAATTCTTCTGGCGCGTCAAGTGCAATTGTGATTTCCACCTCTTGTCTCAATGAGTGACGCGTCCCTTTGGAATAGGTGACGCCGTCAGGTACAATTTCCAGCTTTGGTTCTTGACTTTGTCGTTTTCTTCACTTTATTGCTCCAAAAACGTCCAAAATGCTTCCTTTTCCAGAATTCTTCTCAAAAGTACCTAAAAGACATAAGTAACGATTTAAGGTAATATTTGATCATAATATCATGACTTAGGGCTTAAATGACCCCTTAAAAGCGTAACAAATTTCTTCTTATAAATAATGGTGTGTGTCTAGTGTGTGAAACTAGGGGACAAGAAAATATGGATTAATAAATGATTGTTTTGTGGGTTTTGTGTGAAATCAGGGACAAGAAAATATGAATAAAATGATTAGTAATGTGGGTTTGTCAGTTTGTGTACTGTTTTTAAAACCTTTAGGTATTGTGGCAATTTATGTCAAGTACTTTTGAGTGTTAGATTGGAAACTAATAGGTATTTACTTAAGTGAGTGACGAATAATCTCGTCATTACACTATATAACTTTTCGCACAAATTTCGTCACTAAATTTTCTCAATGACCAAAATGAAGTGACGAAATTTTCTCTCGTCACTAGATAGTCTTTTTAGTTATGAAAATAAACTTGTCACTAATTTTTCATCACTATAGTTTTTATTATTTTTTATTTTTTTATTATTATTTTTTAATGAATTATCACATATTATAATTGTAAACAAATAAGATTTTTTCATTTTGTCGTAATAATCATTTTTATTCTTACGTTGATTACGGCATACTAAACACTGTGTAACTTAAACCATTTTGTAGAACCGTAAATAAATTAAAAATGATGTAAATGAATTAAAAATGATTTTAACTAAAAAATGACTAATTATAAAAGATTTATGATTAAATAAATTATAAATAATTTAAATCAATTAAAATAAGGAAATCCTTCCTCTTGTCTGCGCTTTCTAATGTAATCTAACCCATCTGGACATGTCCTCTCATAGAAGTGTTTAACAACGTTTGAGCAAATCATAAATTTAACCAAAGGATTATGGTTTAAGTAAATGAGTTGCAAAAGTAATTAAAACAGAATTTAAATTGATGAAAAATAATTTATAAATAATTTAAACTACTTAAAAATTATTTCTATGATTTATAAATGATTTAAATAAATTAAAAACAATTTAAAATGATTTTAAATAACTTAAATTGATTTCAATTTATCAAAAATGATTTAAAAAGATTTTAATTAATTAAAAATGATTAGATTTAAAGACTTCAAGCCTCAAAAATCAATAAGTGGTTTACAATACAACAACCACAATAACAATCACAACAAATGGTCGGAAATCACGGTTACCAAAAAAAAAATACAACAACCACAATAACAATCACAACCAAAGTATATAAAGCAAGTAGAAAGACACGACGATATATACTGGTTCGGGATGGAGAGTTTATACCATCCGTACGTCCAGTTTCAAATCTACGACACCGATACTATTCAATAAGTATAATCCTTTCAGTGGATTATAAACCGTTACAACTTTACTCCACTGATATTCCCCAATATCGATGCTCACAAAGAAGGAGCTACTCCCAACGGTATTCCGCCCTTGGAAACCACCCAAATGAATCTCGTGATTCAAATTCCACAAAGGTCATTAAGACCACTACAATGACTTCCCACCGGAAGTATCAAACCCCAACTAGATCCTCAATGACATAGGATTGGTCACCAAGACACAAGACTTCCCTTACAACCAAATTGAATTAAAGAATGTTTGATTGTTTAATCAAGGCCTAACATAACCTAGAGACTACTTTCTAATAGAAAGGGTATAGAGATAGAAGACCCTCGACATAATCACAAGAGTGGATTAGGTTCTTGTGATCTTCCTTTGTAGGGGAGATGTGTTCTTTCAAATGATGTTAGTGTGAAAGATTAAGAACACAAGATAGAATTAGAGGATTAGAGAGAAAGAATATAGAGAGAAAGAATAATGGCAAGGGGTGAGGAATACAAGAGGCAAGGATGGGTATTTATAGGCAAAGATCCCAAGTTGGTAAAAATTTACCGAGGCTGGCGCGTCTCTGGTGCGTCGGAGCGCCAGTAGCGCGCCAGCATGTCTGGTGAATTTTTACTTAAGGGATATTGATCTTGTAAATAACCAACCTTGCTAAACCCCCAATTGTACTTCAGACATTTAGACCTTATCATTATTCATCCTTAAGGTCTACCAACTCAAATAGCCAATTTGTAAAAATGTTTTGTGAAGTGTTTAAGAGAAATCAATAATCAAAGAGAGAATGGTAGAAAGGATAATTGGATAGGGGTAGTTTGAGTATTCATCACATGGCAAAGAAAAGAGATAAAGAATATGCCATGGGATATTCCTTTACTTGGAAAGGAAGTGTGAATGTTAGAGAGGGAAGATTTGAATTTGAAATTCAAATGGTGTGAGAGGGAAGTGAGAGAGTGAGGTTGGGTTAAGGTTGAACCATGGTTGGGTTAGAAGAGAAAGCATGGTTAGGTTAAAAAGAGAGAGTACTAAGAACAAACCATGTTTGGGTTAGAAGAGAAACCATGGTTGAGTTGAAGAGGATATCCAAAGGAATATTTCATCTTTGGAGAAGAGGGTGAGATAAAGGGTTGAAATGAGTTTGGGTGTGATGGATGGTTGAGATGAAAGGGAGCCTAAGTTTGAAATTCAAATTTGAAAAAGTGTTGTTGGAGATGAGTTGGATGTGTAAGGAGGATGTCGTATAAGCTGTGATGGGGAGCCTTTCAGATGAATTCAAATTTGAATTAGGCATGTGATGAAATGGAGAGTGAGTTGGCTAGTGTGTGCGAAAGAAAAGGGTTGTGAAAGGAGTGTGTGTATTTTGAAAATATAGTTGTTGGAGGTGTAAGATATGAGTTGGATTGTATGAGATTGTGATGGTGATGGGGAGCCTAAGGCTTGATTTCAAATTTGAAATACCATGTGTTGAAATGGGAAGAGTGTGGGAAGTGAGGTGTTTTGTGGTGAAGGTTTATTTGGTTTTGAAATGAATGGTTGGATGAAGAGGGTGATATGTTGGTGAAATCCTAGAGGTTGAAATGGAATGTTGTAAAGGTAATGTTTGGAAGATTTGGTGTGGGAATGTAGGGGACAAGAAGTACACAAAGTACAAGGAATATAATGGAATGTTGGGAGGAAGATTTGGGAGGATTTTGAAATGGGGAATGATTCGCACACCATTTTTTGATAAACACACCATTTTGTACAACACTGTAATGCACAGAGAGTACACAGTACAACACTGTAATGCATAAAATGTGGTGCAAGAATAAAAAAGTTTGTGTGCGAATCAACTCCCTTTTGAAATGGTTGGAGGATTTGTTTTATGTGGAGAATAATCAAAGGATTGATTAAGAGTTAATCATATCGTAATTAAGGAAGAAAAGAGTTGACAATTATGATTATGGGTTAAGAAGAGGATTAGAAAGTCAAAGGTTACTTATAGTTCCAAGTAACTCAACGTCGAGTATTCATAATCTCATAACTCGTGACTTTCCACGACTCGACGAATCCAATAATCACCTTGATGCAAACAAGCTAAGTGCTTTGCATCATTGTAGAGCATATCCTATACGGGAAAAGATGCGTTTACGCAAAGGGAACTGATGCGTTTTGAAAGTTCCTTATTACTCAAAACACACGGGTAAAAGTATAACCCTCGTTTATAGTAAAGAGTTTTGGTAAGACCAGGTCGTTCAACAGGGATTGAGGTTTGCTCTTATGTATCAATTAACTAATCAAGATGATTTAGAAGACTTATGCAGTTGTTTTGAAATTCAAATATGAGACAGATATGATTACTTGGATAGTTCTTATAACTCAGTGATGGTATATGATAATGATCTCAATGGCTTTTAACAAATGAGTAGTTGTTTTCGTCAAAATAACGTTTCATTAGTTAACGTTTGTGATTCAAGACTTATGTCTGCTAGTATGTAAACGTGTGGTTAACAAGTACAAGTACTAGTTGCAATATTTCAAACTCTATTGTTTATTTCAATACGAGTAAACTACACCATTCGTCCTTGTGGTATGCGTTGACCGATAAGTTTCGTCCTTTGACCGAAAAAAGTGCACCGTCCATCCTTAACTGCGAAACGTTATGTATCGTTAGTCCCTCACTCTAACTGACATCACTAACGGTCGTTATACCTCATCCACTCGAGGATATTTCAGTCTTTTCCCAACCATAAGGACCAACGGTGTAATTTACTCTTTTATTTATTTATTTAACTATTAATAAATAATAATTTTCATACGTTTAATATTTTCCGTTCGTTTATTTACGTTTCATCAGATTTTTTACGTTTTCGGCTGATTTTATACGTTTTTGTTTGGTTTATTACGTTTTCGTCAGATTCTTTACGTTTTTGTTCGTTTTTTTACGTTTTCATCCGATATTATTTTACGTTTTCGTCCGATTTTTTACGTTTGCGTTTGATATTTTACGTTTTTGTCTGACTTTTTATGTTTTCGTCAGATTTTTTACATTTTCGTCTGTTTTTTTACGTTTTCGTCCAATTTAACGTTTTCGTCAGCTTTTTTACCATTTCGTCATTTTTCGTCCGATTATATACGTTTTCATCAGATTTTTTACGTTTTCGACTGATTTTTTACGTTTTTGTCTGATTTTTTACGTTNTTGTTCGTTTTTTTACGTTTTCATCCGATATTATTTTACGTTTTCGTCTGATTTTTTACATTTGCATTTGATATTTTACGTTTTTGTCTGACTTTTTATGTTTTCGTCAGATTTTTTACATTTTCGTCTGTTTTTTTACGTTTTCGTCCAATTTTTAACGTTTTCGTCAGCTTTTTTACCATTTCGTCATTTTTCGTCCGATTATATACGTTTTCATCAGATTTTTTACGTTTTCGACTGATTTTTTACGTTTTTGTCTGATTTTTTACGTTTTCGTCAGATTCTTTACGTTTTCGTCTGTTTTTTTACGTTTTCATCCGATATTATTTTACATTTTCGTCCGATTTTTTACGTTTTTGTCTGACTTTTTATGTTTTCGTCAGATTTTTTACGTTTTCGTCTGTTTTTTAACGTTTTCGTCTGATTTTTTACGTTTTCGTAAGATTTTTTAATGTATTCATCCGTTTTTTACGTTTTCATCCGATTTTTTACGTTTTCGTTTGATGTTTTACGTTTTTGTGTAACTTTTAACATTTTTGCTAGATTTTTTTTACGTTTTCGTCATATTTTTTACGTTTTCGTCCGATTTTTTACGTTTTCATCAAAATTTTTTTACGATTTTTTACGTTTCCGTATGAAATTTGTTATTTATTAATAGTTAAATAAATATGACGAGAACGTAAGAACTAGCGAAAACGTAAAAAATAGACGAAAAAAACGTAAAAAATCGGATAAAAACATAAAAAACAAACAAAAACGTAAAAAATAGACGAATACGTTAAAAAATCAGACGAAGACATAAAAAATCAGACAAAAACGTAAAAAAACTGACGAAAACGTAAAAATCGGATGAAAATATAAAAAAATGAGAGGAAAACGTAAAAAATCTGATGACAACGTAAAAAATCAGACGAAAACGTAACAAAACAGACAAAAACGTAAAAAATCTGACGAAAACATAAAAAGTCAGACAAAAACGTAAAATATCAAACGCAAACGTAAAAAATTAGACAAAAACGTAAAATAATATTGGATGAAAACGTAAAAAAACAGACGAAAACGTAAAGAATCTGACGAAAACGTAAAAAATCAGACAAAAACGTAAAAAATCAGCCGAAAACGTAAAATATCTGATGAAAACGTAAATAAACGGACGAAAAATGACGAAAAGGTAAAAATCGGACGAAATATAAAAAATCTGACGAAAACGTAAAAAATCGGACGAAAACGTAAAAAAACAGACGAAAACGTAAAAAATCTGCAGAAAACATAAAAAGTCAGACAAAAACGTAAAATATCAAACGCAAACGTAAAAAATCGGACGAAAACGTAAAATAATATCGGATGAAAATGTAAAAAAACAAACGAAAACGTAAAGAATCTGACGAAAACGTAAAAAATCAGACAAAAACGTAAAAAATCAGCCGAAAACGTAAAAAATCTGATGAAAACGTAAATAAACGGACGAAAAATATTAAACGTATGAAATTTATTATTTATTAATAGTTAAATAAATAAATAAAAGAGTAAATTACACCGTTGGTCCTTATGGTTGAGAAAAGACTGAAATACCCTCGAGTGGATGAGGTATAACGATCGTTAGTGATACCAGTTAGAGTGAGGGACTAACGATACACAACGTTTCGCAGTTAAGGATGGACGGTGCACTTTTTTCGGTCAAAGGACGAAACTTGTCGGTCAACGCATACCACAAGGACGAATGGTGTAGTTTACTCTTGATGTTGTTAGAGCTGGCAAATCGTGTCTTAACAGGTCTTAACAGGTTCGGAGCGCGCGAATAACATCAGTTTCAAACATGAAAACGACTCGTTTAACACTTGGCTTTGGTGGTTTGAGTATGACAGATAAGCGTTTTATGTATCAAATAAGTTAAATATTGAACCCTAGAATCCTAAAAACAATTATTTTAAAAAATAAAAAAATTGCATAGTACATTTTTTCCCTTAACAGGTCTTAACAGGTCTTAACAGATACCCAATTTGCCAGCTCTAGATGTTGTGTTATAAAAGTGACTATTAGTCAAATGTTTAAATGTTTAAAAAACCAATCAATAACATAATGGGGAATTTCTAACGTCAAAATCACTTCAATCAGTAGCCTATCACAATGTAGTTAAAAAATAAATACTTTTGGTTCTGAAAATTTTCCGTAACATATTAGTTTTCTTCTTGTAATTATTTTTTTGCCGGTATACCAGTTCCACATGCAGGTTTTGGGTTGGGATTTGAGAGGCTTGTGCAATTTGTAACTGGAATAGATAATATTCGAGACACAATACCTTTCCCCCGAGCACCCAGGTCAGCTGAATATTGACAAAGAAAATGCCTCGACCTGGACACATGGTTCATTTTTTTGTGGGGAACTGATGTTCAGAATTACTACAATCTCTTGCCCCACATTCTAAAATTCTGATTGCAACTTCCACATCTGCGAACCCAGACGTGCAAAAGGACAGATTTGTCAAATTAGGAAACTGGAAGATTCGTATATACTAACATACTTATTTCACCTTTTATTACAGGCAGGGAGTGATAGTGTACTTTGTGCAATCATATTACATTATTTTTATTTGATTAACATTATAAAGAAAAATATTTATTCTGAGGATCTTCATCTCAATTGTGCTTTATGTTTGTAAAAATCTAGTTATAGTGGACAATTTGACATGATGCAGAGTGGATGTTGATGAGTCTGTACACAAAATGATTGATACGTTAAATTGTCAAGCTATATTTTGGCAGATGAGTGGAATTTTCAAATTAAAATGACAAAGTTTGAAGGGGGTGTGACGGGAAATTGAGTGAAACATGAAGGTTTAGGTGTCTTTTTATACAGTCTTCTATTAGATTCCATATTTAGATTCCCGCGCATGAATGCCCAAAGCATCTCGAGGTACAAGCTCTGCCACTGGAAGAAGCCATGGTTCTTTTCAAAGGCGTTGTTGGTGATAGAAAAGCACTAAAAAATATTACATCAACGGAATGGGAAGCAGCATTGGACAAAGTCGAGAAGAATTCAGCTTTGGATATCGACGACAAAGTCAAGGGGGCTTTCATGCATCTACAAGTCATTTATGACTACCTCCACAGTGAAGAAGCCAAAACATGCTTCTTGTTGTGTGCCGTGTTCCCAGAAGACTTTAACGTCTCGTTAGAACATTTGGTTCCCAGAAGACTTTAACGTCTCGTTAGAACATTTGGTGTTTTATAGGGTCGGATTGAAGCTGTTCCATGACCTCCGTAGCATGGAGGATGCAAGAGATAGGGTTCAACGGGCTGTAAGATACTCAAGTCCAGTTCCTTGTTGCTCGATGGACGATATGAACATGAATCCAAAATGCATGATGTCGTACGGGAGGTTGCTTTGTTGATTGCTTGGAGAGGGGACATCAAATATATGGTAGACGCTGAGAAAGGCTTTAAGGAATGGATGTCGAGACCTGACAGCATTAAAAGTTACATAGGTATTTTGCTTATGAGAACTGATATTTCTTTTATTCCATGGGGTTGAAATACCAAACTTAGATATTTTCTTGGCACAAGAAAATAAGAAGATATCATCATTCTCTAACACTTTCACGAAATCCATTAAGACTGCCAGAGTTATAGACTTGGAAATCAATAACATAAGCTGGCTCCCACGTTCACTCAAAGCACTCAAAAGATTGAGATTGCTCAATCTTGGTGTGAATAGGAACCTTGTTGAAATTCGTATACTTGGTGAGCTGAAAAGAATATAGATCCTAATCTTGAGTGACACCAAAATTATAGAAATTCCTGAAGAAATAGGAAATTTAGTCAACTTAAGATTTTTTAAGGTTCTAGACAATGAAAACCTTTCACGGATAGCCCCAGGCGTAATATCCAAGCTACGATGGTTTTTCTCGGATATTACCCTGTAAACGAGGTGACTTGTGAAAGCCTCACGAAGATAACACAACTGTATGCGCTTACAAGGTTACATCTTCGTGTTCCAGATGTAAATTTCATTCCCAGGGGGATTATTTGGACAACAAAGTGAAGAAATTTATGCATTAAATTGGAGGGCACAAGAGAAATCTCAGCAGTCGAAAGATTGGATGCAAGAAAACATTGTTTGTGAGATTGCCAATTTTAGATTCCGCGCAAGTAATTGAGCTAAAAAAGCTATTGAAGTTTAGCGATGGCACACTGTTTGAATCAGTCAACAATCTGAATGTTGTCCTTCATGGGATGTATGGGGAGAATTTCATCAAGCACAAAAGCATTGTAATGTCCAAGCGTCCCAATCTTACATGTGTGTTGGACTCGAAAGCACTGGAAACAGAAACAACAAAAAACATCTTTCTGAAGTCGAACACTTATTTATGTCTGAAATGCAACACTTGAATAGCATATGGAGTCATTCCAATAAGCACATAAGCCTTAAGAACCTAGTTACACTATGGATATGTGATTGTCAGGACCTAAAAAAACTACTCTTTGTGAGCCTCGCCTAAGAATTTGTGAACATGCAGATAATAACGGTGCAGGAATGCGATAATTTACTGGAACTGATATCCGATGAAGAGGATATGGTTACAACTGAAACATTGAATTCTCAACCCCGAAGATAATCAATTTAGACAATTTGAAGAACCTTTACCAATTTCTGTCCTTCGGATGCCGTATTCAGATATCCTGCTTTGGTCGTGGTTTGATATTTGATAAATTTATACACGTTTTTAACGTCAAAAACCCTCACTTAAATTACTTAATATAAATCAAGAGTTAACTACATTTTTGGTCCTCGTGGTTGTATTGAATATCACTTTTGGTCCAATTTTCAAAAAAGTTGAGATTTCAGTCCAAAAGGCATAGTTTGGTACCACTTTTGGTCCAATATTGCTAACGAAGTTAGTTAAGTGTGGCAACATTAGTCCTTTAACCTAACGGTCGTTTGCAACATTAGTCATTTATACCAAAGATCGTTGCAACGTTAGTCCTTTCAGTTAGTAGTTAGTACTTAAAAAAAAATTCTAAAAAAAAATTCGGAAAAAATTCTAAAAAATGTTTTTTTGTCTAAAAAATAATTTTTTCCAAAAAAAAAATAATTCGAAAAAAAAAAATTTTAAGAAAAAAATTTCTAAAAAAAAAAAATTATTTCAAATAAAAAATTTCTTAAAAAAATCGAAAAAAATTCTAAAAAAAAAAGTTTTTTTGTCAAAAAAACTTTTCTTCCTAAAAAAATAATTCGGAAAAAAAAATTTAGAAAAAAATTTTCTAGAATTTTTTTTCTAAAATAAAATTCTAAAAAAAACTTTCCTAAAAAAAGTTTCTAAAATAAAAAATTCTAAAAAAAAATTTATTCCAAAAAAAAATTTCTAAAATTTTTTTAAAAAAAATTTCAAAAAATTGCAAAATGGCAATGCTAAAAAAGTTTTCATTTTTTTTTAAATTCTAAAAAAAACGTGTGTAAAAATGTGTGTGAACTTTGGTATTTTTTTTAAAAAAACATATATACATTTAACACACATTTTTGCAATGTATATACGACATATAAGAGACATAGATGATAAGATAATTATAGTCTCTAATAGAAACGCTATAAGATTTATAAGTGCTAAATTCCCATTAAATTCTGCTTTTGATTTCTGCATTCGTGTTCAAACAAAATAATAACATGTTATAAAATACATTTGGTAAGACAATAGATAGTAGGCCTTTTACTCGAAAAAATTAATATTGATATATTGAAATATCCAAACATATATACATTTTACACACATTTTTGCAATGTATATACGTTTTTACAATGTATATACATTTTTAAAAAGTTTAGATTTTTTTTAGAAATTTTGTTAGAATTTTTTTTCCTAAAAAAAATTCTCAAATTATTTTTTTCGGAAAAAAAAAAGTTTGTTTTAGAATTTTTTCCAAAAAAAATAATTCAAAAAAATTTTGTTTTAGAAAAATTTTTAAAAATTTTGTTTTCTTAAAAAAAAAATTCGAATTATTTTTTTTGGAAAAATCTTTTTCGACAAAAAAACATTTTTTTAGAATTTTTTTAAGAAAATTTTTATTAGAAAAAAGAATTTTAGAAAATTTTTTTCTTAAAATTTTTTTTTCGAATTATTTTTTTTGGAATAATTTTTTTTGACAAAAAAACATTTTTTTAGAATTTTTTTTTTTTTTTTGTTTTTTTTTTAGAATTTTTTTTAAAGTACTAACTAACTGAAAGGACTAACGTTGCAAACGATCTTTGGTATAAAGGACTAATGTTGCAAACGACCGTTAGGTTAAAGGACTAATGTTGCCACACTTAAGTAACTGAACTAACTTGTTAGAAAATTGGACCAAAAGTGGAACCAAACTATGCCTTTTGGACTGAAATCTCAACTTTTTTGAAAATTGGACCAAAAGTGAAATTCAGATACAACCACAAGGACCAAAAATGTAGTTAACTCATAAATAAATAACGCAGCTATGTCTTTACCCTTGAGTTGACTTATCTTTTCTTGTGAGAATTTGCGTACTAGTACTAGCAGATTAATGTTTGCATTTTCATTTTCTTCTTTAGCTGTTGTTTTTAGTTGACTACTTTTTCATTAATATCCATGTCTACTACCTATAAAAGGAAGCAAAAAAACCAAAGAATGATGTTACATTTGCAAAGAGATTGGACGTTATGCAAATAAATGCCAAAAAAAATTGATAGAAATAATAAAATACTTGAAATAGATGAAGATGTAGAAAAAATGATAAATGATAGAGAATTTATAGCATTCAAAACATAGATTCAGATGAAGGTATTTTTATATTAACCGACACAGAATATACATCGTCTCTGAAGATGAATAGTCTAAAAATAATGAAAGCTAGTTCTTCTAATACAGATACTTCCCTCATTGATTATCAAGATGAGGAAATATTGCAAATACTCTTAAAAACAATTATTTTATTTTGTAGGTATGAAGAATTGAAAACAGAGCGAAAACGTGAAATTTCAGACGAGTTTTGATCACATATGCATTTTTATCGAAGTCTAAATACCCCAAGAATTCCCAAAGATAGAGGACGGAAAGACAATCCAACGGAACCTGTCCCGCTCCAAGAACCGGCCTATTTCACCTCAAACTGGCCAGCTTAATGAATGACCGGCTTAAATGTTTTAGTCCGGCCCAGTCCAAGAAAATGGATAAAACTAATGTGAAGTTATATTATAACACTACTAGACATATAGTCCATTAGTTGAGGCTTTTGTTTGTTAAATGGGAGGTCCCGAGTTGAAGCCATACCTGGCCACTTTTCGTTATATTTGAGAATGCCACCTCAGCCACTATATATGTTGGCCCAATCAGCATCCGGTTTGCGACACATCAGTAAAACTAGTGCCCTGTATACGCCGGACTCACGCCTCCACATTCCTTGACAAGCTAACTATGCTGTCTACCCGCGTAGCCCAACGAGAGCGTGACACGTGGAAGGTTTAGTTTTTATATATGGGAAGATACGAGTTAGAGCATCAGGTGTGGTGGCTAAGCTACTTTCACTTTTTTTTGCCAACTCAGTGCCACCTTATCATCCTTACTTTCAACACTCACACTTCAAAACACCCCTTCACTAGTAGCATGCCACTTTCTTCAATTTAGGCCCCACCCATTCATAATTTTATTTAATTTCTATTTTTTCAAATAAACTAACATTCAAATAATAATACAATATGAAACTTTTAAAAAATATATATATACTAGAAAAAAACAATACGAAAAATAAAAAACATACGAAAAAAAAAATAATACGAAGCTAAAAAAAAAAAAAAAAAAATTTGTGGATCGTCTTGAAACTTTTTTGCAATTATTGCATCTTTTTTCTTGTTGATGAGTGTGACTTTGCGTTCCGACAGTCCGTCCGTCTTAATGGTGAGAAACTCAAATTGATTAGATTTGTGTAGTTGATGTATTAAATTGATTGGGTGAGTGTATTAATTTCTTTTTAACTACAATAGTGAAAAACTCCAACAGTTGAATTGATGTTTGTGGTGGACCTAACCTTTTCAAAGTAGAATTTAATACTTGTCTTGGGTTATCATGAATTTAATACATATGATACAATTCAAATTGCAATAAATTTAATACATACGATAGAAAGCTACACCTATCACTAGTGAGGCATGAATTTAGTTTGTTGACTAATAGGTACAAAAGTTAATACTTCCTTTTTCTCTTTCAAATACAGCGTTTCAAATGAGCTATAAGCTTTTTGAAAGGAGTAAACTCAAGAATTTAATACATACGAATTTAATACTCCAAACCACACATCTACTCAGTCATAACTACAATAGTACAATACACACCTACTCAATCATAAAAGCATGCCAAATTAAAAAAAAAATACATCAAATTATTAATAAACTAATTTTCTTGTTGATGTTGTTCATGTCGTTGCCAAACTTGCTTAATAAGATTTCGTTGAAGCCTTGCGTGTGTTGGTTTATCACGAAGTTTTTTGTCTTTCTTCCGTTGCACTTCATCTCTCGATCTAGGTATGTAGCAGATTTTGTTGCAGACTAATATAAAGTTCGTTCATTTTGGATATCACATACTTTTGGTTTTGGATAATCAGTCCATTCCCGGTGTATACAATCAATGTTTCAAAGCATTCTCGGAAAACCATGAATCGTGTTATGTGTGTTGTATAAATTTTGAATGTCATTGAAGTTAGGTTTTCTTAAAAAAATTAGGCATACACAATTGAATAATTCATATAGTAAAATGATCTAGACAATCGCGTGCGCAATGCTCCCCCATTTGTATATATTCATCAAATGCATCAGGTGTTGTATCGTATGCCAATTGGCGTATGGCGGATGTGCATTTCATAATAAGACTAAAACTCATTAGACCCGTACAATCAAGTCGAACCACAAAGAATGTAAAATGCTTGGGGAGAGGATTAATTTGAATATAAGTTTCAATGCCTTGGATGATTACTAAAATAGTTTGCGGCTCATATGATATCGACGTCTAAAATAGTTATCCGGATATTTTGGGTTCTCACTAAAATAGTCGGTTATCAAATGTGCTTCAGCAACATCACGTTCACTGTAGATCGAATTATAGGTACGTGAACTTTCGGCTTGTTGTTGTTGCAACGATTGATCATACTGAATAGCTGCATAATCAACTTGATGTCATTTCTAAGAGTAAGTGTTTTGGTAAATAAATTTGTGTAAAAATTGGTTAAAATAGAATAATATATATAATGTGTAAATGGGTTAATTTTAAATTTTTTTAAAAGTTTAAAAAATATATTTTTTTTGTCCTCATCTATGCCACTTAAGTGGCTATATTATGGTGGCTAAAAAATTGGACCGCCACTTTATGCTCCACGTAGGAATTGGCTAGAGGTATAGTCACTATACGCAATACTCTTAGTACCGTGGATTTCAAGGACCTTTTGTGCAAACTTATGTAACTTTTAGGGCCTTAGTGTAAAATGACAAACCCTAATTTTGGGCCAAATATGTAAATGTGGGTTTTATAAAACCCACTCAACCTCAAAAACTATCTCATATCTTCCTCTTCATTTTTGTACTTTCATTTTTTCTCTTTTTCTCTCTACTTTTTATAAAATTTATCATGTTTTAAGTTTTTTCTCTCTTCATTTACTCTTTATAAAATTTATCATGTTGAAAAAGTTTTTTAAAAGTTTTATTTTAGTTTTTATTTATCTTGTGTATTTACTTGCTTTCTTTCTTTAACCTTCTCTTTATTTTAAAAAAGTCTTTATAGTGTAGCAAAATTTTATAGAAATACACATATGTGAAGTTAGGTGTACAAGGTTTTGTGCATGTGTTTTACACACTTTTTACACACACTCATCTTTCCTATTTTATTTTTATAGAAGTTGTAGTTTTATCTAGTTTTTATTAGTTTAAAAATATAAAAAGTTAATAAGAAATTCGTAGCTTATTTTCAAAAAGTGGTTTATGTTAGTCAAATTTTTAAACGTTTTAGTTTTACGTTTTAGTATTTTTAAAAAAGCAAAAACATTTTCTGCAGTTTTCACTCTTTTAACTGTTTCTGGTTTAATTTTTAAAAAATAGTTAAAATTATCAAAAAGTTGTTTTTCGATTTTCTAGAAACTTCCAAGTAGTTTTTAAGATAGAATAAATTTTTTAGAATTTTCAAAATTTGTTTAGTATTTATTTTAGATTTAAAAGCTGTTTTAGTTATTAAATAGTAAAAAATAATTTCGTCTGTTCAAAAAATACGTTTTTAATTTTAAGAATTAGATTTTATTAAGTTTAAGTTTCTGTCAAATTTTCGGAATTTATTTCAAATATTTGATATTTATTTTAATTTTTACAAAAGTTTTTAGCAATTAAAAGTTTATCTTTTAAGCTTTGTAAATCTATATATGTATCTTTTAAGCTTTGTAAATCTATATCTGCTAAGGTATTTATAAATCTTTTAACTTAATATCCCAACCTTAGTTTACATAAAAGTAAACATGTTTATTTGTAACTTGCGTGGTGTGAGATTTATTTATAGGTTAGTTTTTATAGATTTCTAACTTTTAATAATAAAAAGCTTACATTATTAGTAGTTGGTGAAAACGATATTTGGTTTATTATCATTCCGAGCAAATACTGGGGATTTATCTTCTTACTATCTTATTTACTTAATCACTTTTAGCTATATATATTTTTATTTGTTGCTTGACATGTTTAGCTATATATGTGCGTGTTTGTTTATAGGTGGTTAGGATGTTGTGATTAATTTGGGGAAGTTGTTGATGGTGATGTTATTGTTAGTTTAGATTAGTTTATTAACTAGAGATTAAGTTAGTCGTTTTTGGTAACGGATAGATTTTGCGGAATAAAGTGCTGAAATCGTGAAAGGTTTGGTTTTCGAGCCTTATTCTTAGCTAGACGACTCTAGATTAAGGTAAGTAAGAAATGCTTTGAATCCACTTAACTATTCTGTTACTAAAAACGCCTAACCTAGTCTAGTAAGCCATTAACGGGAGATCCTAACTTATAGTTTATTTATAATGTTTTTATCTAATTTGACGAGCAAAAGTCGTTGAAAAGCATAAAACTTTCTAGTAGTCAATATCTTAAACATACAATATCAACTAAATGGTTTAATGTGCACGAATAAGGGTTAAGATTGACATACGGAACCGTGTGAATAAATTAACTCTTGTTCGAGTATTCGTTCACCAAATGATTTCAAGTCGTTATAACTGATCATAACATTTTAACCATTGTTTATAGACAAACATATTCCCTTATTATACGTTTTTAATCCTTTCACTTTACTTATTTCCGTAGTTTATTTTCTAGAATTCTTGCCTTAGATTTATTGTTACTTTCTTTCTATTAGATAATCTTAGCTCACTTTATTTTTAATATTAGACTTAAAACCAAAAACAACTAAAAAAATGTGACATCTAAGCATAAATCAATAAATTTTAGACGTGATTTTCAAATTCATTCTTCGCCGTGGCTACGACTCCGGGAGATAATATTTTTACCTTCTTTAGGTATTTGTCATATCTACTTGAGAATTTATAACCGACCGTTTATGACGAATCATGGTTACTATTGTTGACTATCAAAAGCTGAAAAAATGGGGCAATGAAACCCATGATTCACCCAAAGTCTTAAATTCATGCCATATCATCCCAACAATTACTACATTAAATCAAGACAATCATTGGTGAATATGGTGTAAGATTAGGCATTCGCAATGACTATCCAATTCTATATGCTCTAACTGCTAAGACTCGAGTTCTAGAAATTTAAATTCAAGAGTTGTGGAGTTCTATGGAATATCACGAGAATAATGGTACACTATAAATTCTAAGAACGATTAGCAAGGTTGATGTAGTGATTTCTGAGAGTACATTGCGGAATGTTCTCAAGTTTCCAAAAGCAAATGACCGAGAAGGAATTCTGAATTTGAATCATTTGTAGATGAAGAAATACTTGCTCGAGATGTTCAAAGTTTAGGTTATGCATCTACAACACCACTTATTGCTCTGACTCGTTTCGAGAAGAAATATCTTGCATCTTTGTTGAATACACTATTCACAATAATAAATCGTTATATGACATGGAAGAAAGCTGGTCAAAATAAGTGTTCGGTTGATACTTTGACATTTTTCCATGGTATAGCTTTCAATCGTCATTATGATTCATAGAGTTGATATGGAAAGATTTTGTGATGGTGGTTAATACTAAAGATCAGCGGGAGTTTATTCTATTTATTCGCTTTAGCAATTTAATAATTTCAGAGTTCATGAACAAGTTTTCGAACATAATTGTGAGACCATATGGAGAGTGTCCGTAAGACGTATCTATGTAGAGGATTCCGGGTAAGTGTGGACATTAGTCGATTTGAGCAACACGGATACCAAAAGAGCTTTTAGCATATGCAGACTCGAGTGCTCCAAATGTGGTTTCTCGTAGAACTGAATGGAACAATCTCCCGCTGATCCTTAGTATTAACCACCATCACAAAATCTCACCATATCAACTCTACGAAATCATAATGAAGATTGAATTCTATATTATGAAAAAAATGTCAAAGTATCAACCGAACACTTATTTTGACCAGCTTTCTTCCATGTCATACAACGATTGGTTGTTGTGAATAGTGTCCTTGTAGGACCGTAGAACAACCTTAAACACTACTAATCTTTCTAGAATCTTAGAGAGAGAAAGAGAGTAGAGAGAGAGAGTGGGAGGCTCATCTATGTGTGAAATAAGAACATGGAAATAACATAAATGAATTAACCAACCTCAAACATGAGGTATACATGAGTATATATAGTGCTAGGAGTCTAGGGCATCACATACTTTGAGCTTATACATATTTGGCCCTTAGACTTTCTAATAACTTGAATACATGAACAAATAACTTGAAATAACTATCTAACACGACCTATTACAACATATTAATGACCGACACTTTTTATAATAAAAATACGTTACTAACAATCTCCCCCTAAGTGTTGGTCATTGAAGGTTGCGCGACGTCATCTTCTTTGTCTTTAACTTTAACATACATTGCTTGGACGTCTTTAAGAATCATTAGTCATAGTTATTTGTTCATCGTTCTTCGTTTATTGTTTGTTGATGTGATCAAATGATGTAATCTGCCTTTCGTCACTTCTTTGATGGTTATGCGCCTTTCCAACATGCTCATACGTCTTTAGTCTTTGTCATACATACATTTGTTGTTCCCGTTCTTTCACTTTGATCTTTGTCACTTTACTTTGTAGATTCTTCTTTTTGGTGTAAAATCTTTCTTTGACTGTTGCAATCCTTTGATCTTTGAGAGAACTTTCCTTTGACTTTGAGATGTATGTATGAGCATGTGGAAACTTTGTGTCACGATGGTGGTTGTAGCTGCATAAAAATCGTTAGTCATAAACAACCGGTACTTACAGGTTCGGAATTAGAGATTGTCAACAGCATAGTGTGAAGACTCCTTCTAATCCTTACCATGGCCGTTCCTAATCGGATACTCCCGAAAGAGCTTACACGGACATACCGAAGTACACCCACGATTAGGTGAGTCACTGGAGATAACCCCACGAGTGTAGACCGTTTGGAACCACCGCAAACACTAAGCGTAACCCACAAGAGATTACCGAAGTGACCTGCTATCAGGGCTGTTTGATGTTGACCCTGGCAGGATTTCCGTTCAATCATTGAGAAATATGTGGAAAACTAGAAGGGGGGTTGAATAGTTTACCGCTTTTTAGGTTAATTATCTTTTAAAACTTTCTTATAATCAAAGATATAATCTAAGATATACTTTTCAAACAATCAAAGATGTAAGCATGGATACTATCAAAGATATGATCTAAAAGATAATAAGTAGCAAGTAAGAATAAAGAAAGAAACGATCAAACCATGACACGAGTATTTATCGTGGTTCGGCTACAAGGAACTCTATTTTCCTTGCCCTACGTCCACGCCCCGAGTATCCAACTCGAGAGTTTAAAGCACTAGTCAACAAACTCCTTTCCCGGTGGAGAAACCTTTACACTCGTCGCTTACACGTTTATCCGGTACAAAGCTAAATACCGAGTTCTAGTTCAAGGTAGAACCAACCTATCGTCGCCTAATTCCTTTTACCGACACTAAGCTAGATGTCGAGTTCTTTACCAAGGGTACAACCACTCCCGTTAGTTCTTTTACAAGGGTACAACAACTCCCTTCACACTATGTATTTTAAGGCCTAAAATACTAACTGATCACTTCTACACAAGATACAAATTAAGTATAAACTACCAAAGTCTATACATAACAAAGCTAACAAGTCTTGCAACTTATGAGTTGAAACTTGTAACTTCTTGGATGAACTTGTGAACACCTTTGCTACATAAGAGAATCACACAAGTCAAATGTTACTGAGTTAGATGAGAGGATATGTGAAATATATGTCCTAAAGTGATGAGAGATTTCTTGCAAGTAGTTTGGTATTTATACACAAACAAGTATCAGCTCTGGCGAAAACGGTGGCACCCTCACAAGGGTTCCGCCCGTGTAACTCCAGGGTTCCGCCAGAACTGACACTACAAAACTTGCACACAAAGTTGTAATAAATCTCTCCAAGACAAACAAGGTCACATCAACTTATTTCATGCATTGACTCAATATGGAATACTTCCAAACATGTGTAAGAACCAAAGATGGTTAAACACATAAACATTCCATAAATGCATATTGATGAGATGTGACATTTTCTTTTTTTAAAGAAGTAAAAAACTTATGTTATGTTTAAAAAGAAATGTAAAGTCTAGTTTATACAAGACTTAAAACTAAAGTGATGATTTACTTATAAGCTAAACTTTGTACTTTGTCATTAACAAAACATTGCAAAGATCGTGTTAGGATCATAGTTTTCAACTATTCAGTCAAGTCTCGGTCATTTCAATCAATGTAATAGGTTGCTAGTATTATCTTATTTAGCTACGTTATTTAGTTAATCGTATGGTTATAAGTTAAGTCCAATAAGATGTCCAACGGGCCTAAAAGCCCACACGTTTAGAAGATAGGGAAGGAAAGGATGTCGCCCTACCTTTCACCTATATATAGGACATCATATCTCTTGTATCAAATGTTGGTTATTTTCATATCTTAAGGAAACTCTTGTTCTTTCATCTTTCATATTGATCTTAATCAACCAAGTCTAATTCTCATCTCATTTCTCTCATTTGAATACTTGTGTTTACTAATATGGAGACCTAACAAGTGGTATCAATCGCTAGAAGAAGGTGTAGTTTATTTTTTTGTGTTATACGCCCCTCAAACACGTTTTTTACCACGTTAACATCAAAAAGATTGCAACTTTCCTTGTTCTTTTGAGTTTTTATCACATATTTGTTACCAAACTTGTGTTAAAAACCAAAACAAACAACAAAGTTTCAAAATTTTTGAGTTGTTTTTGATTCGTATAAACTTGTACTTTTTATCGAGATTTTTGAAATTTTTGTTAAAAAGTTCAAGTTTGCAACTTTCATTAAGATCTCATCATTTTAATACTAGTTGTACAAGAATCTCGGGTTAAAAACTCGTTTTAGGCTTGCTTTTTCACAAAAGAAAAATCTGCGTTTTGGCTTCTTATCGAGAACTTTAAAACCCCATTTTATCGAGAAACCTTAAACCCTCTTTTATCGAGAACCTTAGATATTACTACTTAAGTGTTTTTGTTGCTTGCTCAGTGCTTTTCTCTCTTGTATAAGAAAGAAAACACTTCGACACATTGGATAGTTTCGTTATTGTATCATCTCGAAACTTTGGATACTTGTTATCGAGAAACCTGAAGGTTATCGAGAACTTCACTACTTATCGAGAACACTTACCAGTTTTCGAAATCTTGTGAATCTATCGAAATTCCTTTCAGCAACATCGAAAACATACTTTGTCTTCATAGAACCAAAGATCTCGATAATTGTCTCCAACATTTCTTGATAATTTCCTTTTATCGAGAACAACGTGAGTTATCGAGATACTATTTGTTTTATCGAGAACTTCAGTTTATCGAGATTACCTGGACCTTAACAGTTTATCGAAATCTTCCAATTACCAAGTATCGAAATCACATTGGGATTTGTTTTCGAAGATTAGCCTTAAAATCTATACCTTCTACAAGATCCATCATATACACAAGTTTCTTTCTCTCTAATATCTTCTAACTTCTATTCNAAACATTCCATAAATGCATGATGTGATGTTTCCATTTAAAGAAATAAAAGTATGTTATGTTTAAATAGAAATGTAAAGTCTAGTTATATAAGACTTAAGACTAAAGTGATGTATTACTATAAACTAAAGTTTGTACTTTGTCATTAACAAAACTTAGTAAAGATCGTAAAATATAAATAACGTTTTTAGGCGATATTTGTATTAACAATCTCCCCCTTTTTGTTGATGACAAAACATAAACTTTATTTGTAAGTAAGCCATTAGTTTTACGAAAATAATAAAAAGAAGTGAAAAAGTTAGAGATGAAAACAAGTTAAACTTCTCCCCCTTTTTGTCGAAACAAAAAGAAGAGTAGCGTAGCGGAACTTATGCACGTGCTCCCCCTTGGACAATACTCCCCCTAAATGGAGTGCCAAGTTAGGAGTCATGGATTTTAAACCTACAAAGAAAAGGCTAGTTGCAATTCTCATGCTCCCCCTTGAATATTACTCCCCTAACTCGGAGTATCAAGGAAGAAGTCATGGATTTTGAACCTACAAAGAAAGGTTAGTTGCCGCACAAGACAAGTATAGAACATGTTGTGAAGCGTAATGATGCAACACTCATACTCCCCCTTGAATATTACTCCCCTCAATCGGAGTATCAAGGAAGGGAAGCATGAGTTATTATCCTACAAAAGAGAGTTAGTGTCGAAAACACAAGATATACATGTTACCATAACAAGGTATAGTGCAATCACAATACTTCAATGGTCAACAAACAAAGCATGTCTCATAGTAGAATGAAATTCATTTCACGTAAAATATGACTTTAGAAAGTCAAAGACAAGAAATGATGTAATTAATCATCCTATTTCTAAAAATGGAAGACACAAGAAAAGGAAACAAAAGAAAGGATACAATCCTACATCTTTCAAAAAGGAAACCATCACTTTCCTTAATGAGAAACATTTTCCTAAAACAAAGGTAAGGTTGTTTGGAAAAGGAAAACGTGTGTTGGAGGATGTAGCGGGTTTTATTTTGATTTTGGTGGAAGAGAAATTCTCTTGGTTTGTTGGTTTGTGATTTTGGTGGTTTTGGTTGTAGACTCTAGACTTGAGGTGGTTGACACAAGGATTCTAGACGGACCAAAATGTGGTTTAAGATAAACCTCATTTCATAGGTTAGCTCCCGGATTTCTGTTCGACATCTTTCGGTAATGTGAGCTGTTCTTTCACAACGACCACAATCATGTCGGGGTGGTGGAAATGGGATTTCATTTGTTGGTGGTGGAGCACTTGTGCTTGATGGAGCAAGGGTGGATGGTTGAGAGGTTTTTTGTTTCCTATACTTGTTGAATCAAAGTTTAGGGAAGACTCTTGTGGTGGTTGTTGTTGTTGTTGGATATAATGACGGAAGCTTGGTTATCCGTCAAGAGGATCATGAATGAATTTGTAAACGGGATGAAACACAAAAGATTGTGGGTATGTATGACCTTGATCTTGTGAAAAGATTGAGAGTCTAGCATAGCGGTAAGCTAAACCTTCTATCAAGGATGGGTGATGAGGTCCTAATCCAATGGAGTTGGGTTGAGTGAAAGATCATCATAAGCACTCAATGCTATGAGTTCATGGGAAGTGATTTGGTTGAAAATGTTCCAATGGTTTTAAGGATCCTTTAAAAGGGTTCCTTGGGTTAGTTATGTTTGAATTTGAATTTTTGGCGGGAAGTGACTTCCTAATTATTTTAGTGAGTGAGAGTTGTCCTAATATGGTTACTGGAGTTAAGGGAAGATGTTTCTCACTAAAGATAATGGTTTGACACTTTACAAGTTTTGAATTTAAGAAAAATGACAAAAATTTTCTGCAGGTGACTGGCGGATCCCTCACGATACACAAGCGGAACCCTGTTTTGGGTTCCGTCTGGTCCGTTGGGCCATTTCTGGGTTGCCCAGAAATTGCACTGGCGGAACCCTTCTGAGGGTACCGCCAGTTCCGCCAGGCCTGTAAAACAAGGCGGTCCACTATTTTGACCCGCAAGACGATTTTCAAATTTTCCGAAAACTCCTAAAAGTGAAAATATAATGTATAGCGGGTTAGGAAATACAAAAAATAGACATCAAAACACTCGTGTTATTGGACTTTGACCGGGGGCTAGCGAATATTTCTATACTTAGTAAGAATAACATAAGCATGAAAATACAATAAGATCACATATCATCATTCATCACAAGTAATGAGACATACAAATTAGTCAAATAAACGAAATAGTGCATAAAAGCAAATAACATGAAAGCTTAACAAGAAACACATAGTTTAATGTCTACAACGTTCTAAAAACTAAATAGTGCCAAACGCTCCTTAAGCTTCATCACACAAGCTATCCAACTTCTTCTTCATTTTTCCCATGTACCTTGCCATGCACTTCCACATTCCTTTTGTTTGCTTGAATTCTTCGGACTCATTTGTTATTGTGGGAAGTTGTTGAAGGTAGTCTAAAGGTGCTAG
>LBNU01024175.1:72765-83965 GCA_014162995.1 Artemisia annua
CTAAATCCTTCAGGTCCCGTAAGTATTTTGAATGATTAAACTCTATGAACTCACCAGCGAAAGCTGACTTTTTAAGCATGTTTTTCTCAGGTAATTGATGAATGCTTTTTGCTTGGACTTGGGTGAAGCTTGCTTTGGACTTGGTTTGGTTTGAGGAAATCGATGTGCACTCTGATAAAAAATTTGGACCTATCTTTTATGCTATCTATTTGGGCCTATAAACCCTAAGATCTTGGAATAAATGTAAACTTTAACTTTGTTGACTTGGTTTACGTTTATATTTTATCTATGATCTTGTTATCTATACATGTGATGGTACCAATCCCCGTAACACCACAAAAGCTTGTAAGTCTTCCGCTGTACGATTTTTGGGGGTGTTACAAATGGCCATAGAAAGAAAACAGAATTATCTACAACTTTCATTCCGGTGAAAGGTTATGAAAATGCAAAGTACACCGGTTTTGTGCCTAAAACCAACACACTTCATGTTTGATGCAGTAAATGAAGAGAATTAATTCCATAGCCGATCATATACCAAACTTAGGCCCCAAGGTCAACTTGGGGAGCAATCTTATCAATCTATAAAGTCTCTATGATCATTGGGACATGGAGGAACACCATATAAGAGCTGTGAGACCTTGGAACTAGGGGTGAGAGCCCTAGGATCCAAGGATCTAATCATCTAAACATCCCACTAAACCTCATGCTTATCACCACCATCTTAGCTACGATTTACCCATTATTCCAACACTATTTCCAGACTTCAAACATTTTGTTTCCATAAACTAAACACACCACACTTTGAGGCTTAGAGGATTCACACCAAAGCTCTCTAAGTTCTCTACTATAAACCCCATTCCCAAACACTCCATTTCGTGACAAGTTTATGAAATTCTAGGATTTCTGTGACGTATCTCGGGTCATCTCAGTAGCATTGGGATGTTGGTTGTTTAAGGAAGTAATGGGGTATTGGTTTTTTGGTCGGTACTTGTTGTAATGTTGGTTTTGGTTCATTGTTCTTTGTAGTACTTCTCGTGGAGACTTTGGTACATTTTGATTTTAATATGTTTATGATGTTTGTTTTGGTAACATATGAAACATGATTTGTGTTTGGATGATTTTGTTATATGACTTGTGAATATGCATGATTATGAATTCGAGATTATCTTTGCTTGGATCGTGTTTGTCCTTTAGGTAATTGTTCCAACACCATTTAGGCCGAATGGATTAGTTGTAAAGACTAAAGGTTAGTTTGGGATCATCTATCTATAATGATTCAGTGCCTTACTTGTAGAAATTTTCGGGTAAATTGATAAACAAACCAAGTGGAATAATGTTTAAGACCCAATCTTATGTAGACCGTCCAGGTTGGGAGGAATTCTTATTTATGCTTATTTGATATAGATGATTGTTAATACACTAGTGATAACGTTGTTTAAAAGCTGAAAGGATTCTATGTTGTTATTTGTAGATATACTTTTGCGTTAATTACCCGTTAATTGTGACATGTAAGATTTTTTTTTCTTTCTTTTTTTAATTTTTATTTTTATTTTTTTTTTGTATAATGTATTGCACTATTGATGAGGTGTAAAAACATGCGTTTTTAACGGGTCATTTAGCCTATAAACTCGTACATATTTGATCATTTATTGCCCTAAATCATTTCTATTTGAGTTTTAGGTACTTGTGAAGCAAATGCTGGAAATTGAAGTGTTTTTGACTAAATTGGACAAGAAAACGAAGAAAACGACCAAGTCACGAAAACGCCAGGAAAAGGGCATCTGACGGCGTCAGGATCACAAAGCGCGCCATCACTTGAAGAGCCACGAAGATGATTCAGTTATAAAAATTACAAGTGAAACTTCAGGAGATGGTACCGGTCTAGAGCTGACGGCGTCAGAACCAGAAAAAGGAAGAGTGACGGCGTCACAAGCCATAGAGTAACGCCGTCACAACTAAGTCGGTGCAATGGATGAAACTCTAATGACGGCGAGCTGACGGCTTCACACCTATAAAGTGACGCCGTCACAGTTGTAAATCTGTATATACTTTTGGTAGGATTTTCATTAAGCGTGACGCATATTGGTAAGACTTTGGAGTGCACAAATTTTCCAGTTATTGTAAGGGTTTTTAGCCCCTAAACTCCATGTTTTAATTGAAGATAAGTTATCCATTCTTTAATCATTACAATATGTCTATGTGTTGTGTGATTATATGTTTATCTTCTCTTCTCTTTAACATGCTAGGCTAAAGTACTTAGTGCATGCTTGGGATTAAATGAAACCTAGTAATTGATTATTGATTGCCGTCTCTTGTTTAATTAGTTGTTATTGCGTTAGGAGTTGGAAAACTAGCTTGATCTTAGGATACTTGTCGAGACGCCCAACTAAACATCCCACTATAGTGCAATAGTTGGTAGATTCGTTGTATTTATTGTGAGAATTGCGGTCACTGACATTAAGAGTCTTAACGAGTCCTACAAATTCCCGTCGTTGTGGAATTGCGGTCGCTGACATTAAGGTTTAATGAGTTCAATACATTCATAGAGTCAGGGCACTCGGCACCTCCCTACGACTAATATTTCGGAATACAACGCGGTAATTAAACAAGGACGTGACAGTTCGACTAATCAATAGGATTCAACTAGGGAGTAGTCAGATTCTAAGTAAACACCTTCACTTATCATACGAGTTCACCAATTTACTTTTCTGCATAATTAGTTTTATTTAGTTTTAGTTTGTTTAATTAGTAGTATAAAAATCATACTTTTCAAAGCCCGAGATTTTTACCCGCTTTCTTATAAATATAAAAATACAAAAATAATCATCCCTCACCTTTAGATCTAATTCGTCATACACTTCGAGCTTTCGCAATACTATTCCCTTAGAGAACGATCAATCCCACGTGTCTTGCCTATACTACACACTACAACGGTTAGGTACACTGCCTAGGCGGATTGTAAAACATCTTGTGTTTACAACTCATACGTATCAACTATCTTCATCTATAATGTTATGCGGATTGTATTCGTCATACACTTCGAGCTTTCGCAATACTATTCCCTTATAGAACGATCAATCCCACGTGTCTTGCCTATACTACACACTATAACGGTTAGGTACACTGCCTAGGCGGATTGTAAAACATCTTGTGTTTACAACTCATACGTATCAACTATCTTCAACGTGGGTGGGGCTTGGGCTGGGATAGTAATGGGCTTTTGGGTTTATGGGTTTATTAAAAGGGTGGGCTAAGGGTTTAGCTAAATAACTAATGGGCTGACCCGGCTCATTAAAGTGGGCCGGGTTGGCCCAAAAAATTATTATTGTGTTTTCGGGTTCATTTTTCCAAGCTCATTCCAAAAATATGTCCCGGGGTTGATTTTGACTTCGTCTTGATAATCTAAAATGCGCAGCTGTAATCGAGTCGTTCCAAAAATGCTTGTTTTCACACTGTTTTCAATCCTTTTGTACCTGAAACACATAAAAACACACTCCAAGGATATTTGTGACATTATTTGGTTATATTTGGGTGTTTTTGGTCGTTTTGGCTCGTAAAATGGAGTCAAAGGTATGTGTAAAACGACACATATCAAATCCCCCACACTAAGCAATTGCTAGTCCCTAGCAATTCAGAATTTAAGAACAACCCGTTTTGAAAATTGAATGGATTTGATGTCTCTTTACCAGATAGCCATTACTTCTGGAGTAGCCAAATGTTTCAGTATGTGATACTTTGGTACACTGATAACCAAATGGTTTTGAGCAAACCATCAGCTGTCAACGGATTTGATTTGTCTTTACCAAAAGCCGTTTGCTTTTGGACTAGCCAACTCTTTGATAGAATATAGTTATCATCTTGGTGAGTTGATTACCAGTTATGGTTTTCCACTGCCTTTACCACAAGCCATAGCCTTGTGGGCTAGCCAACTCTTCACTATAAAAGATACGGTGAGTCGAATACCATACAATTTTTTGGCAAATTGTCAGCCTTAAACGAATTTGATATATCTTTACCTAGAGCCGTTTGCTCCAGGATTAGCCAGTCCTTATGTGTGCTAGACATGGTGGACTGATTACCATTTATTTTGTTAGTGCAAAGCACTTTCAAAATTAAAAAAAAAAATGGTCAAAACGGGGTTACCAGGGGACTAGGAGGTACACATGTGATCAAATTCGACTAGAATTTCCCCCCACACTTAGAATTGAATATTGCCCTCAATATTCAAAGTACTGGCACGTAGCCGAAACTTTGAACGGAAAAAGGTAATACTACTAGCCAAGTTTGGAAACGAAATCTTTTTTCACAAAAGGATTTTAAAAACGATATCCCTGGATAGACTTTAGTAACAAGATCGGATATTGGGCGGCTGGATTGAAAACAGGCGCATCAATCATCACGATCAAAGGGAAATTTGAAAATAAGAGCAAACAACACACAAGAAGCAAAGCACGGCAGGGAAATTCCCCCACACTTAGTTTTAGAAAATAGAAAGAAGACAGAAACATGGGTGAAAACCCATGGCAATGCTACTGTTTTTGTTTACCGAGTCGCTAGCTTGACTCGACCCCGAATTCATTGGTTCTTGGGGAAGCAACATGTGGAAGAGACAATCTCCATCGGACTTTCATTCAAGATGTTTGGACAAACATTGAAGTACTTGAAAGTTCCACCCCGATGAGATAACCACCGGTATTCTAATAGTGAAAACTAGTAGAAACGATACCGGGGTCAAAGATAGTATCCTCATTCCCGAATGAGTTGAGAAGAGGGGAAGTCACCAGGTAGGTGAAGAAAAGAAAGAAAGTCATGATAATGATCATGACAAGATCTTCTCCCTCAAGATCAGGTTCAGTTTCCTGATTTTGGATTTCATAGGTTAAGCTCTTTGGATTGGACAACATTTTGGGTGGGAGGGTGGGAAAATTTGTCATCAAAATACCAATTCTCATGATTGAGAACTTTTCCCCCACACTATGGTTTTTCTTGTTATCCAAGTAATCATACTCCGGAGGAGTCATGATATGAGTGAGTTCACCGGAGAACTCCTCGTGAAGAGAATCAATCACATGATGTAAATCAGTGAACTCTTGTTCCGTTGTAGACTCATCACCATCCTCGTTCTGAACATCAAAGATTGGATTATCAGAAATCAAAGTGAATTCAGATTCGAATTCAAACAGAGGATTAGTGAAAGTTGTTTTGAAAGTTTCGGAAACAAGATGATTAACATTCTCCATTGGACTGTTGGGATAAGAATTGAGTGACAGATCATGATATAAGAGATTTTCAATTTCTCCTAGATCGGTTTCAAAGTCAAAGAGATCATCGTCACTTCCCGTTGGAAGTGGATTGATGTGAGTGAGTTCATCGGCGAACTCCTCAAGAAAAGGATCAACATCCGAATGAGGAAGTGATGCCTCCACATACTCGATGTCTCCATAAGATGTACAACCATCGCTAAGATCGGAGAAAGTCTCAAATTGATCTTTTGGACACTCAAGAGGGGAAGGTAAATCACACATTTGATCAAAAGTTCCCTGTGACTCTCCTGGGATTGGGACAAGGTTCTCAACACTAGACTTTATGAATTCGTCCGATTCCTTTTCAGGAACAGTGCTAAGATGCTCATCCCCCATGTTCGGAGAGTGAGTGTGAACTTCGGGTGTGATAACAACAGACTGAGGGAGTTGAGAAGTACTAGCATACATGGTTTTTACAAATTTCATTTGTTCTTCTGCTAGTAATTCCATCATAGTCTTTTCTCCCTGCGATTTTTGGATTGATGGGTTTTCAATTGACAAACCTTCATAATACTCCTTCATTTGAATTGAATCCTCATCATCATCGTCGTCATCGTAGATGAAAGTATTACGCATTCGAGATCTTACTCTAGCTGCTTCTTCTGCTTCTTCAGCTAGTATTTCTTTGTAAGACTTCGGACGAGGTTCTTCCGGAGCAGGTTTGTTAACCAAATCCTTAAGATCATTTAAAGTATTTATAACATTTTGCAAAAGTTCTTGAGGAAATGGCTGAGGTTGTGTTTCAAACGTTTGGTATTGTGGAGGTTGGTCGTGATAATTGTTGTCACAAGGAAAAAGATTCCTAGTTTGACAATCGGTGCTAAAATGCGGACCCCCACAATACTCACAACCGTACTGTTGTGAAGTTGGTGCATTTTGAAACGATGCAGCATTGAAATTTTGATAACACGGATTATGCTCGTATGAAACGAAATCGTTTTGTGGATTATTGCAAAAGCTCGGATTAGAATCGTAAGCGAATGAATTCCTCGAACCACAAAACAAACAACTTCTGTTTTGAATATCATTACCACATCGTTCACACGTACACCAATGACATGGTAAACCGAAAAGCGGCTCACCACAACCAACGCAAGGAATAAGCGATTGCATTAGAGAAGGAATCGAACCATTCAAAGAATCAACACAATAATCCGAATGATTATCAAGTCTCGAAGAACATTTTGAAAAATCCAGAGGTGGGATAAGTGGTGTGCTCTTAGAGCTAGCAATTTCCACCACTTCCGTTATGACCCCCGGTTCTTGTTCTTGATAAACGTGAGAATTAGGCAAGTCCTTTTTTTTAGTCACCGCTTTAAGCTCAGTACGTTTGCTTGATAAACTTCGAACCGTAAATCGTGAAAGGTGCGGATCAAGTCTTGACGGTTTGCCATTAATAGCACGTATTTCGGACTGTGAAGGGTAGTCGGAAGAGTTTTGAGAATCATTGAAAGCATTCGGATTTGCTTCGCACCATCTACAAAATCCATCTCTATTATTACTTCCACACCGCCTACACGCGCACTTGTAACAATGAAGATTGTCATCCACTGGACCTTTACAATGAAAATAGTCGTAGTCGAGTGATGACATCAGAATTAAACATTAACGAGGGATGAGAAGATAGAATTAAACGGTAAAGACGATAAGAAGATTATTTTTGGGTTTTTCGAAAAACACATCAATTAAAACGAGACCAACAAAAAGACAAGGTGAACTTAAACCAATAATCACAAACGCAAGGTTAACTCTTAAGGACAAACGCACAAAGGAGCGGGAGAGAAGAATGGATCTCTCACTAGGGCGAAGTTCGTCGGATCGCCCTATACCGTTTCGACTCCCCTTAAAGTTTGCTTATCGTTTAAAAGTTTTCCAAAACGCAAGTGATACAAAGGCAAGTTTTGATCTTTAGTTTGGGAACTTATTATGGTCACACCCCCAGTTGGGAAGTGTTCTGCCTTGGTTTTCGGCGGTTGTTTTTATTGTTGTATTTATTAAACAAAGAAAACGGGAAAATCTTTTTGTGTTTTTAATCTTTTATAGATATAATACATATATAGAAACAAAAGAAAAATATTTTTGGTTTTTTATAAGTTTTTGAAAGCGGTAACTTCTTGCGAAGGTTCTAAAAGACTAATCGTTAAAACCTTTTACGAGACTTTCGGCACACAGCCTCCCCGGCAGCGGCGCCATTTGATTCGTTGTGTTTTGGTGTGTAAAACAACAAGTATTCAAAAATATCAACAAGTGAGGTCAATGTTATCGTGAGGACAACAAGACGTGGAGAAATACAAGTAAATCCTTCGTGAAAAGGATTACCTCGTAAACTCGTGCAATGTGATATTTTTAAGACCGGAAAAGTGATTTCCCGGGTCGTACCCCAACGAGGTGTGAATGGAAAGCTTCGAGAAAAGATTGAGATTAAAATCTTGTATGTTTGGTTGTGAAAGATTGTTTGGTTTTGATTGTACGTTAAATTAACGGAAATTAGCAAATTAACAAACGAAAAACGAAATAAACGCAACCTAAATGGGAATAATGAACAAGGAATGCTAAGGAATACTTAAAACTACCTAAGAAGCTACGGGAAACATGATAGGAAAAACGGAAAACCCTAAAACGCAATCTAAGTTAAAAACGTGACGTTTATTAAAAATAAACGTCAATGCGTAAAATAAAACGTGAAATCTAAGCACGGAAGGTCCTACGGGCATGCAATCAATTTTAACACGTACAAAATGACAAAAGAAAATTTTGGAAAAAGGAAAATTAATATTTCAATAAAAACTCTATTTATTATGAATTAAAAACTATTTAATTCTAATTTACACAAATTAAATTATAATAATTACCAAAACATTTTTTTAAAAAATCTGAAAATTTTCTGGAGAATAATTAAACTTAAACTAAACCTAAGAAAAATATAAATACACAAAGAGCAGTTTCAAATAAGCAGTGAATAAGCTACTAAAGTCTGACTATGTTAAATAAGCAAAAAGGTAACAAGTACTTAAGTAATAAATATTGTACAATGATAACGAGAAGACCCTAGGGCAGAGATGGTAGTGTGTGGTGTGGTTGTGTCTTTATGCAAGAGGTCAGGGGTTCGACCCCCACCTCATGCATATTTTTGCAAACATTTTATTTTCACTTTTTCTTTTTGCAAATCATTTCAACAACAGATTTTATGAAACTTTTGCAAAGTGGAATTCAAAGAACAAGTTCCAAACAGCTTGTGCAATTTTGAAAATCAAACAGACTCAAAACTTTGAGTTTCTAAGTGAACTTTTGAAATTTGTGGTCACCACACCTCTTAACCAAATTACCCAATAAGCTCAATAAGCTTAAACAAGCAAAACAACAACAACAAGAAATAACAACAACAACAGGTATTAACAACAACAGCAACTAAATATAAACAACAACAAGAACAGAAGTATGAACAAGAACAACAACAAGAAAAGCAACAAACAAAGTAGCAGCAGCCAAGCAAGAAGCAGATAAGCTCAAATGAGCCAATAAGCTCACAAGGGCTTATGCAAACAAATAAACAACAACAAAAGCAATAATAATCAACAAGAACAACAACTAACAAACAACAAGAACAGCAAGATACTAGCAGCAACAAATGAGAACAACAATAAGCTAAGATAAGCTTGAATAAGCCAAGAAGCTCACCAAAGCTTATAAGCTCAAACAAACAGCAACAAGAACAAGCAACAACAACAACAAAATCAAGAACCACAAACAAGTTCAACAAGCTCAGCACATGAATCTAGAACAAAAAGAAAGTAGCAGCAGCAGCAGGCCAAAATAAGCCCAAAAGAAGGCTTCAAATAAGCAGTCTACTAAGCAGTTAGGGTAAACTAAAAGCATAAGCCTAAACTATACCTAGGGGGTTTTCTAAAACCACAAAAATCACAGCTTAACACCTAAAATTGAGTAATCTAGGGGCAAATCAAAATGGGTCAGTTCCTGGGTAAGGGCAAAAAGATGCTCAGACAGTCCACTTTGGGATTAATTCTACCCCAGCAAATGATTTCCAAATTGAAAATTTCTTTTTGTTTTGGATACACAAGCAACCAATGAACATGAAATAGCAATCAAAAAGTATTTTCAACTTAAATTGAAACCTAGAGACCATCTGATGTTTTGTCCCATTTTTACTCAGCATACACTTTTGACTTTTGGATTTTATGACTAATTTGACTTTTGTGAGGTTTGATCCTTCCTAGACTACTGGATGTGTTGTATAATGCTAAAATGAAACTAAATTAAGCACATTGAACAAGTTCTAAACTAAATTAAGGATTACACTACCCTAAAAATTCTAACAGTTATGTAAAATGAAAATTGAAGTCCACTTTTGACTTTTTAACCTATGAATACGTATTCTATGTCATGACTATACTATATTGGACCTAATTAAGGAGTTTAAGCAATTTATAACAACAGAAAGCAACAAGAGCTCAATCAAACAGTCTAAGCCAAACACCCCCTTATGGACAGATTTAGAAAATTTAGGAAGCAATGGACAGATTCAATACATGAAACTGAAAATTAACATTACAATAATCAAACATGAACATAAATGGACAGAAATAAACAACAATGAACAACAATAACTAAGTAACACAGATTATGCAAAAAAAATGGAAAAGTCTTACAAATAGCCCAAGCTGAGAAACAAGGTACCAAGGACCAAATACCAAACCTATTGCCTCCCCTGAGGCTCTAAACCATAATAACTTCCATATCTTCTACTGCTACTTCTTCTTCTTCAATATTTTCTTGTATTTTTTGAATTTTCTTTGTATTTTCCTTTTTCTTTTCTTTTTCTGAATTGATGCTTTCTTTTCACTTCAAACAACTTTAACAAGGATTATAAAAGTTACTGAGAGTATTTAAAGTGCAAATAAGTAAAACAATTATAAATTTGAAATCTCGGTTAAAAATGCGAACTGCAATAAATGTAAAGGAAACTTGAATTTAATTAAAAACTTTAAATTACAACCTAGAATTAAAACTAAAACTAAGGAAAGATACAAAGATGAATTACAATTTAAAAGCTGAAACTAACTTAAAATCTACATGCCTTTCAAGGCTTACAAGACCTCCTATTTATACTAAACTAGAAACTAGGGTTCCTTCTGCACTTGTGCTTCTTTTGTGAGAGAATTCTTCACAAATATTGCCCTTGTGCTTTTCCAAACAAATCCCAGCTGTCAATTTAAAGTTAGCATGATCTGGACCCTCAATTTACTTTTGGCGGGAAAATTTGTTGAGGCAATTTGGATTGCCAGCGTGGAATGGAGGGTAGGTACGGGTTTGAGAGGCATAGTGGGATGGGGAGTTGTGATTGGGGGAGCTTTTGAGGTTCTTGGGGTGGAGTGTTGCAGGTGAATGTTGGGAGATGGTGATGGTGGTCTGATGGTTAAACGGGGAAAGGGGGAAAGGGGGGTAAGTTTGACCTGGAGTTTGACTGGAGGTTATAAAAAACGTGGGTGGGGCTTGGGCTGGGATAGTAATGGGCTTTTGGGTTTATGGGTTTATTAAAAGGGTGGGCTAAGGGTTTAGCTAAATGACTAATGGGCTGACCCGGCTCATTAAAGTGGGCCGGGTTGGCCCAAAAAATTATTATTGTGTTTTCGGGTTCGTTTTTCCAAGCTCATTCCAAAAATATGTCCCGGGGTTGATTTTGACTCCGTCTTGATAATCTAAAATGCGCAGCTGTAATCGAGTCGTTCCAAAAATGCTTGTTTTCACACTGTTTTCAATCCTTTTGTACCTGAAACACATAAAAACACACTCCAAGGATATTTGTGACATTATTTGGTTATATTTGGGTGTTTTTGGTCGTTTTGGCTCGTAAAATGGAGTCAAAGATATGTGTAAAA
>LBNU01024175.1:86262-103351 GCA_014162995.1 Artemisia annua
GTGGTACATGTAATCTAGAGCCTAAGTACTCATTATATAGCCTCATAACTCTTCTCCTTCAAGTAAAAACATCCCTTCTTAGTTAATAACCAGAAATGATCAGCCACAAATGATTATGAGGAGTAAATACACCCATAAACGCATTTTTGTAACAGCAGTCACCAACCATCCGATCGGTTTGAGTTCCATCCGATCGGATGGTGGTTTAAAGTCAGATCCAGCCGAATCGGCTGCGGGTTGCATCCGATCGGCTGGATGCCTCCTGAAATAGTTTTCTTTGACTTTTCTTCGTCGATTCTCTTCGCATGTGTTTTCTTTCTTCGTGGCACGTCTTTGTTCATTAGAACTTGATATTTCCTTAATAAATATGTATAGTAAGCTTGTCTTTATCAAATCCTTTTGCCCATGCGTCGAATTCTTCCTTCTCTTTTCTCTCGAAATTCTCCAAACGTGCATGATCAGTTCATTTCTTCATTTTTAATCACTTTTTCCTGCTTTTGGCTATATTTGCATGTATAAACACTTTTCCACGATTAAGTAACAAATATACAAATATGACCAATTTCCATATGAAAAAACAACAATAACGCTTGTAAAAACATGTTAACTTTGAGCGTTATCAAATCCCCCACACTTGAGCTTTGCTCGCCCTCGAGCAAATATTAATCAAAAGAAAATTGATAATAATGGAAATAATGCAAACATCTTATTTGAACTTTAAATAAGTTAAAGAACGCGACAACAATTCTAAGCACCTTACGAAGATATTTGAAATTCACTCATCACTCAAGTAAATTCATGCGGTTATGAGCAAGTCTATCCCTNTGATTAATAGATCACTCATATTTGAAATTCAACATACACACGTTTGTGCTGTGCTTCTTCCTCAATGAACCTCTTCACATTATCCATGAATTGGATGAGTGTATCTCTGAATGTGTCAACCTCAATCCTCGTGTGATCAGCAAAACACTTCATAGTCATTTGACTGTCGTCGTCATAGTCCATATTGAATTTCGAATCGATGAATCCTTGCAATTGTTTGTTGATTACACAAAGAGATGCCATGGATCCAATCTCAGGTGATTCTCTTTGGTCAAGTTGTTGTTGTAATTGATCTAAGTTTAGGATCATTGCGTCTGTGAAAGTCTAAACTTCTTGACCGAAGAGAGTTGCAAATGCTCGTTCGAATCCCATCTTGAATCCAGTTCCTTCTAAAAGTACCGAGAGGTGTGAATGAAGTTGTCGAAAACATTCAACGCAGCTATCATTTGCATTGTGAAGCTCAGGTAGTGGCTGTTGAGGATTTCTCTCTTGCGAGTTTGACCACAAAGATTCCACACTTGCAACATCAGACTCAAACCCATGTGTTAGTAGTCCAGAGTTGGAAATCTTATGTTCATCGATCATGTCGTATAATTTGAGTATCTCAGGTATTACATCAACTGATTCAACAGCTTGAATGTCATCAGTTAAAGCCGTAGTAGTCATGATGTAGTCCTTAACGGGATTTTACAACTCTCGTGACTTAAACTGAGAAATCGATTCTTTCCTGGGATTTTACAAAAATCAACAGAGAAAACCGAAAGACTTAATATGCGAAGCTGACTAAGAATGAGAACTTAGATAAGTCACACTTTGTACTAAGTGTTAAGTCGCGACAAGTCAAGTAACAATATATCCGATCGTAATAAGTCAAGCCGTAAGAGTTAACTCACAACGTCAAATCACAATCAGATTAATCGAAACGACTTAAGTTACAACAATTCACCAAATACAAGCCTTGAACAAATCACTAGAATCTCAAGCTGAGTTAATCGCTAAACACCACCAAAAGTAATCGCTAGCTGGAGATAATCGNGCCGTAAGAGTTAACTCACAACGTCAAATCACAATCAGATTAATCGAAACGACTTAAGTTACAACAATTCACCAAATACAAGCCTTGAACAAATCACTAGAATCTCAAGCTGAGTTAATCGCTAAACACCACCAAAAGTAATCGCTAGCTGGAGATAATCGCTAGCTGGAACTAATCGCAGAAGAGAGATAATCGCTAATCACAAGTTAATCGCTGCACAGAACTAATCGCTAAAAACCAACCAATCGCTAAAAAGCTAATCGCTGGATTTAGATAATCGCTGGTCAAAAGTTAATCACTACTGAGAGCAAATCGCTGGATGAGATAATCGCTAACACCAGCTAATCGCTAAAAAGCTAATCGCTGGGGTTAGATAATCGCTAATCACTAAAAGACAGCTCGTACTAACCGCTACCACAAAAATCCAAACCAGTCACTGTCTAGCGATTTTGTCCTTTTGTCCCAAAATAGCAAAAACTACTAATCGCTAGAGATAACCGCTACTGAACCTGAGCTAATCGCTACGAAGAACAACAATCCGAGGAGATAATCGCTAACAACAACACGACCCAAAATCATTCACCACACCAAACTAGCGAAAGAAATGACCTGTCCAACTGAAGAACTATGTAAATATAACACTTCTAATCAAGAAAGTACATCCAAAACACTACAAATAACACAAATAAGATCAAACCAAGAAGTTTTCCTATAAAACTATTCTAACCAACTAAAACCACAAAAACCAAACTAAATCCGAAAATCCAAGGACCTAAGATAAAACCATGGCTCTTGATACCAATTGTAGGATACTCATAAACATAACATGGTTGGTTCTTGAGATTTATGGTTCGAATTGTATAAGTAATCTAGAGAGAAGTTAGAGAGAAATGGGAGCCTTTTTCTAGAAAGAGAAAGTGAAAGAAATATAAGTGTATTAGCTTAAAGGTCCAACCCTCACCCTAGTGTGGTGAGGGGTATATATAGTTACAAGAAATAAAGTGCCTCTACTAGGCTGTGGATCGAGCTGACGCCTGACAGTGGGTAAAGACCCGACTCGACTCCACAAATATTAACTAATACTAAACTACGTACTAACTAATATAATAAATACTACGAGCTACAATACGCTAAACAATACTCAGGGGTGACCGAATCTTCTTAAATAAAAAAACGTATTCCTAACAATGCCCAAAGGGTACCGTAGTTTGGGGGAAACTCTGGCTGCTTGGCTGTCCATTTACCGGTGGGTAAAGGTTTTGATGGTAAGGTTGAGTGTGGAATTGGGGATACATACCATTGGGAGGAAGGTTTCCCCCCATACTGAATGGAGCGCTGTCTACGCCAGATGCGTGGGAAGGCTGCAACGGAACTCCTGCTTCGTTTCTCCCCAAGTGAGCGGTCAATAGGGGAGGAAGATTAACCTGTGTGTTTTCCCTTCGCTGGCTCCTTCCGTTGGAGCCCTCAGCCATTGTTCCCTCTCTTCTTGTGGGAGCCCTTTCGGGAATCCCTTCGAAACTGACAGACCTTCCATTTGTTATTCGACTGGATGGAGATCCTATTCTCATTGCTGAGTATGTGCCCCCCTGCGATTGAGGCCTTGGTTCCATCTCCATCTCCTCATCATAGTCATCGCTAGAGTATTATAACTCCCTGCGCATTTTCGTATTTCGGATCTGCCTTCTACGGGCCCTAAGTAATGACTCCAACTCTTCGAAGTTGGCCTCGACGAAGGTTGGGATAATGACAGGCTCAGGGTGAGTAGATGTCGAAGCATGGTGGTTGGGCGTTATTTATGGATTAGATCGTGTAGTGAATGTGGAGGCCATGATTGGTGGAAGGTTGTTAGGGTCAGTTGATGGTATTGGTGTTAAGGTCGAGAAGCCCGGTGGGGGTGTAACTTCTCTTTCTGGATTCATGCCGGAATAGTAGCGGGTATATTTGACTGGTTATTTGCTTGGAAATAACGGGACTAAAAGTAGTGGGTCCTACGGATGGCGCCACTGAATGTACAATAATTTGCACGACCAGGCCTTCGATGGTGATCAAAGGATATAGGGGATGTTGTGGTTAAGCCAAGCTTGTGTCTAACCTGAAAATAAGAAATACGAAGACACTACGTTAAGTGATTGCGCAGGGGTTGTACCCTGCGAACCACCTCCGGCGTGTGAATAATTGCTTGGTATGAGAATTTAGGTGAAAAGTATAGTAAAGTAAGATGGGATAGATTGCATACCAGATTACCAACTCGTCCTGGGCTATTTATAGGGATGAAATAACCTAGGAGAGCGTTTGCACGAATTTCAGAGATCATGGGGGCGTCCCATGACGTGTGGTGGCCACTAGGGCTTAATGTCCCACTCCTCCTAGTTTAGCGGGGGAGCTAAAGAGAAAGAGAGGACGTGGGTAAGACTTGGTCTTAGCGATGTTCTGTCTTAGCGTATGCTCCATCCTAAAGACTTATCGTAGGATACCCTGAAGGGCTTAGTCCTTCGATTAGCGAATTCCCATTTGGTAACTAGATCATAGATGACTAGTTTTACGCCAATGAAAGTTTTAGGAGGCTAGCAAGAGCCTTCAATTATGTAGGTTGCGATCATACTCGAAGCGGAGTCCTTTGACCTGATCGGAGGGTACATCATCAGAAAGCAAGTAAAAATCTCGGGTATTTGGAAGAGTGGGTGGAATTAGTTGCTAGTCAACTAACCCAATTATCTACTAATGCAATGAAAATAAAATAACAAGAAAATAAAAGTGGTTGTGAAACTAATATGGAGAAAAGTGTGTTTACTTAGATTTCATTACTCCCTAGCTATCTTTTACCGGTTAATTGGTTTGTTACAATTGTGTGGATGACGGTTTGTATTCCTTAATACCATTCGTAGGGCCGTGTACGATCTTCCCTAACTCTATAAGCGCAAACTTCATTCTATAGAGACACGTTTAGTATCCAAACTATGAAATCACTAGTAATTACTCATGCATTAAATACAACCAAATAATCGTAGTACACATCCGATTCATGTTTCTTAAGATGTTCAAGCAAGTCACCAATTTGAAGTTAGCCAGTTTTCTTAAGCCTAACATCGACATCACCCACCCACAACAATCAATAACAAATCAACAACAAGTAATCAATAGCTAGGTTTCATTAGATCTAAGCAAATACAAGAGAACCTAGCCTAGCATGTTAATTGAAAGACAAGCATAAGATACAATCACACAACACATAGACATATTGAATGATTTGATGGAAGACTTATCTTTAATTAATCATGGATGAATCAAGGGTGAAAAGCCCTTGAAAAAGGCAAAAAATTTGACCTAGGGTTTATCCCTAAAGTTCTCCCAAAAGTTACACACCTAATGAAGAAAAAATCCTAAAATATATATAGAAAATACATTCTGACGACGTCAGGTTATAATTCCTGACGCCGTCAACTCGCTGTGTCTAGGGTTGTTCGATCACCTAGATCCACTTCTGACGCCGTCAGCCTTTAAAACCTTCTGGGCCGTCTCTCTTTAACTTAACACCTGACGGCCTAGGACTTGTAACACCTGACACCGTCATGTGTAAACTTATAAATTTTTCCTTGGTCGTCTAGTAGAGTCTGAATCCACTCCTTTATCTTTAGGTGACGGCGTCAGCATTCAAAGCCTGACGCCGTCAGGTAGGAATTCCAGCTTGATTTGAGACTTTGTCGTTTTCTTCACTTTTATGCTGCAAAAACGTCTAAAATGCAATGTTTTCCACAATTCCTTCTGAAAGTACCTAAAATGACAAAAGGAACGATTTAAGACATTATTTGATCATAAATTAACGATTTAGGGATTAAATGACCCCCTAAAAGCGTAACACTTTTCGCCTCATCATTAACCATTAATACATATTAAACAAGATCAAGTTATAATTAAATGACAATAATGCATGTTGATGCGCGGGATTGCGACCACGCACTAGGATTTTACCTCTCAAGGGATCTTGAGAAGCTTGCAATCCCCACCAGGCAGTGTACCTGACCGATGTAGTATAGTGTAGTGGCATGTACCGGGGGATTGATCGTTCTCTCAGGGAATAGTGTCGTTAGGATTGAAAAGCTACTCTAATAGGTCTAGGGGTGAGGGAAGATTCTTTTTGTATTTTTTATATTTTTTGGAAAGCAAGTAAAAATATCGGGTTTGAAGGAGTGGGCGGAATTAGTTGCTAGCCAACTAACCCAAATAACTACTAATGCAAATAAAATAAAATAACAAGAAAATAAATGGTTGTGAAAACTAATATGGAGAGAAGTGTGTTTACTTAGATTTCCTTACTCCCTAACTATCTTTTACCGATTGATTAGTGTGTATTAATTGCGTGGATGACGGATTGTATTCCTTAATACCATTCGTAGGGGTGTGTACGGACTTCCCCTAACTCTATGAGATCCTACTTCACTCCTATGTCGAGCCGGCTAGGAAGCTCCTAACATGGGATCACTAGAATTCACTCATGCATTAAATACAATCAAAATAACCTTAGTACACCTTGGTTCATGTTTCTTAAGACGTTCAAGCATGTTACCACTTCTTAAGCCTAACATCGATAATCACCCATCCAATACAATTAATAACACACCATTCAATGAATAATCAATAGTTAGGTTTCATTAGATCTAAGCAAACACAAAGAAAATCTAGCCTAGCATGTTAAACAAAAGACAAGAACAAGATAGAATCAAACAACACATAGACATATTGAATGATTAATTGATTACTTATCTTCAATGTAACATGAAAGATCCAAGGGTATAAACCCTTAAAAAAGCTGCAAAATCGTCTAGGGTTTCTCTCTAAAAAGTTCCACACAAAGTTCCACCCTAATGACTAAAAATTATGCGAATATATATAGAAAAACAGATCTGACGGCGTCACGTTATGGTCTTGACGCCGTCACCTCGCCGTGGTTAAGGTTTCTTGATGGCCTTCTTGACGCCGTCCCCCTTTAAACTCCCAAATTGTGTTCTGGCCCGTCAAGGCTTGACGCCGTCAAGCGTGGTCTTGACGCTGTCAAGGTACTGTTCCAGCAGATTTTTGACACTTTGTCAAATTCTTCACTTTAATGCTCCGAAAACGTCCAAAATGCTTCTTTTCCAGAATTTCTCTCCAAAGTACCTAAAATGCCAAAAGGAACGATTTAGGGCGATATTTGATCAAATAAATACGATTTAGGGCTTAAATGACCCCTGAAAAGCGGTACACTTTTCGCCTTATCACATGTTATTGTCATAACAATTAATATATGTGTTTAATTAGCGTAGCAAGTGACTCTATGTGTAACCCATAACTCTTTGTAATCAAAGAGAATTAGACCTAAACCAGCAAGCCACTCGACACCCAATACCAAGTCAGCACCATAAATGGGTAAAAGCAACAGATTTACCGGAAAACAAGTTGTACCAAATTGAAGTGGAGCTTGTTGACACATACTTGTACACCCTAGAGTATCCCCGTTTCCAACCGTAACAATTACCGAATGGCCATTAAGAGTTCCAGAGAGCTTGGGAGTAGATGGAACCAATTGGCCTGTAAGAGCATGAAATGAAATTTGAGGAGTCAAAGTGGTTTCAGTGGTTGGTTCGACCACTTCCTGAGGTGTGGGATTATCCACAGTATCATCAACACTCTCAGCTAATAAACATAGAAACTGTGCTGGGTTACAACGGTGACCAGGAACGAACCGTTCATCACAGTTGTAATGAAGAGCAAATAACAAACATTTTCGAAAAGAACGGTGACCAGGAACGAACCGTTCATTAGAGTGGTTGGTTCGACCACCTTAACAGATCAAAATAATTATCTTCGAAAAAGACGACAACGAGAAATGAAGTATGGAGAAGCAGGGACTTTATTAAGGTATTTTCAACAACAATCTTTAGAGAATCCATCATTTTATTATGCAACTCAATTAGATAATGAAGAGCAAATAACAAACATTTTTCCGGCCGATGCAAGAATGATAATGTGATTTTGTAGGGAATGGACAACAATAATCAAATGCTGTCAAATTTTCATTGTGGCCAAACCAATTGAAATAATAAAGCTTTGGTTCTGTTTTAAAATGGTGAATGTACCATGTCACTGTGATGCGTTGGATTGTTGTGATAGTTTTATAGTGTGTCACGTAGCTCCAGTTAAGCAACCGCTGTTTTTGCAGGTCACTGTGATGACTGGGATTGCTAGGATCTCATAGGTGATTGTTTAGTTGTGGAGGCAAAGCAATAACAAGTTTTGGGTTGCCATTTTAGTCAATGGGCTGTTTGGTTTATGTTTATGTCCAAGTGTCTTCTATATGCTGCTGCAAAATTGTTTTTATATAGTATTTAGTTCTTGTAGTGGTAGGACTTGCAGCTTGTATTTTTATTAGTTACGGAGTATCAGTTTATTATATGTAAACCGGCCGAATGTACACCCCTAATTAGTTATGCTACTGATGTTAGTATACCACTAGTATTTGTTATAAGTTTGCAAGCACTTGCTCTATATTAGCATACAACTGGTAATGATGTTTTACGTATTTGCCTACTGTTTTTACGTATTTTCTTAATGTCAAATGGGATGTTTAGTTCCTGACTTACTGCTGCAGCAAAGGGAGTTTGCTTGCTGAAGCAGGGGCGTTTGGTACTGAGTTCATGGTTGAGTTTGTAATGGTTTTATTTTTTCATGTTATAAGTTCATGGCTACTGGTACTTACAACTGAGTTTTTAATGTGAATGGCTACTGTGTTTGGATTTTTTATGTTGAATTGTCTGAATAATACATCAACAACAGTATTATATATGTTGGGTCAAATATTATTAGCAAATAGCAAGAATACAATATGAATGAAGTGGTATCTTTTAATATAGACCATTCTCTAATGGTTGGTAATGGTTTAACTTGATCAATGAAGTTTTATATAACTGGAGAGAACCCTAACCCATCAAAAATAGAGAAAAGGGATGTTCCATCTCACTTCACTATAAACAAACGCCTACCAAACAATATTAGCCACCAAACTTTTTCTCCAAAGATCTACTGTTGGAACTTTGAGGAGTTTGGCAAGTTTTTTCATGAGGATTTAACACATTCAAATAGGATTTAACACATTCAACTAGTTGATGCGGCAACTAGATGTAAGTGATTCAAAGCAACATGATACAAGTCTTTAACAAGAAAACAACTAGTATGTTGACTAAGTAAAAGGCAGTAGTAGTGGGGCTGATATGGATGTCAACAAAATAGTTGAAACCATAAGCCATGTTCCTAATTTTGTGGGTTGAAAACGTGACCATGATCTTCATTCATTGGTTATGCTTTTGACTTATAAATAGAGGATAACTACTCACTTCTATGCGTGCATAAAGACTCATAAACACACACAAATATAAATGTTCCTAATAGAATGTATCATGTTGTGTGCTCTCCTATTTGCCAACTCGCAAGTTAGTTGTTACTGCTCCGCCATCGTCATTTTGTGTGGGAAACGGTGTACACTTTTATTAATATAATCAGATTACAATAAATAACAGAATGTAAATAACAGAAAATAAATAACAGACAGCAATGAGTAGAAGCAGAAGACAGACACTATTGAACGTAAAATAAACGAAAGCAGTAAAGGCTCGAGGCTCGTGTTTAACACGATTTCCTTAAAACAGATTCGCTGTTTGTTTCCCAGGGTACAACGTACACAGCTGTTGTACAGCCGGACCTGACTAACTTGCCTGAAAATTTATGCAAAACTGTGCGTTCTTGATCGAGAAGACTGCTGGAATTCGACAGGCAATGAGTTGCGTTTTAGGATGTAAAAACTGTATACTGAAAAGTTATCTTGTCCTCCAAGATAATATATCTTCCAGAATTATACAAATCAGTTATTTACAAAACTGATTTGCACAGCTTTTCACACACGAAAAATATATATGCCATAATTATAAAAGAAACACGATTTGTCTATATTTTGTAACACAAAAATAATCTATACTTAGGTAGTTTCGGAGCTGCATTCATGTCCGCAGGTCGTGCGGGCTCGCATGAGTTCAGAAGCTTCGAACCCATTTTGGCTCAGAAATCCCACAATCTGCACCCCCTGCGCGCGCGCACGTAGGAGTGGGAGCATAGCTCACCTAAAGGAATTTGGAAGCAAATACCAACATTTCCTTATAAACAAGCATTCGCTTCTTGTTTTGAGCGATGTGGGACTTTTCATTTTTGTGTTTCACATGCCTCACTTTGAGACGCGATATCTCATTCATTTCTACTCCATTTTGGACATACTTTAGCTCGTTGCGAAGCTCTCTTGGAGGAGAACAAAACGCCCCCAAGAAACATAAATATATGTAACATATACATACATTAAATTATGTCCAAAGTTTGCAAAAAACCACTTTGCAAAACTCATTTTTTCCAACATTTTGTTAGACGTGTATATTGATTAGTCCAAATCAATTAACATTTATTGTAATATCCTGTAAATTAGTGATTAGTATCAATCTTGTATATTTAGTCTAATCCGTGATTTATGGGATTCATCCATAAATAATACGAATCATATTCATCATGTAAGAATATGCAATTGATGTTTTATTGATTTGATTGCTCAAATACATACAATGAAGACTGATATATATATATATATATATATATATATATATATATATATATATATATATATATATATATATATATATATATATATATATATATATATATATATATATATATATATATATATGTATGGGCAGGGTTAATGTGAGATCAAACTTAAAGTTGTAAAAATAAGATCTAGTCTAAACAACTACTAAAAACATTTAAAAATAACCATATTAGCAATAATACACAAAAAATAAATTATTAATACGAATTAACATTTTAGCAACTAATAACCAACTGATACATGAGCTAATGTTATGATACACAATTATAAATTTACATGTCGAATCAAAGTGTATCACCTTAACCTGATACACATTACATGTCGAATGAAAGTGTATCACCTTTATTTCGTNTTGTGGGTTGAAAACGTGACCATGATCTTCATTCATTGGTTATGCTTTTGACTTATAAATAGAGGATAACTACTCACTTCTATGCGTGCATAAAGACTCATAAACACACACAAATATAAATGTTCCTAATAGAATGTATCATGTTGTGTGCTCTCCTATTTGCCAACTCGCAAGTTAGTTGTTACTGCTCCGCCATCGTCATTTTGTTGTTACTGTTAGACGTGTATATTGATTAGTCCAAATCAATTAACATTTATTGTAATATCCTGTAAATTAGTGATTAGTATCAATCTTGTATATTTATGGGATTCATCCATAAATAATACCAATCATATTCATCATGTAAGAATATACAATTGATGTTTTATTGATTTGATTGCTCAAATACATACAATGAAGACTGATATATATATCGAGCCTATCCAAGATCTATATTGGGAAAATACTAATCATCTAGTCACTAATTGAGCTTTATCCTAATCTCCTACTAATCATCTAGTCATCAATCAATAATCACAATAAATGTACAATGCATAGATAGCTAATACAAATGGATAACTAACACTCCTCCGCAGTCCGAGGGGCGAAATCGTGAAAGCTCGGACCGGAGATTAAAAGCTAATAAACAATAAAGTAAAACCAATAAATAAGACATTCGACAACAAGCGGAAGCACATCTTCAAGGAGCAACAAAAATAAACACGCAACAAACCGGATAAACCAAAGTATCCGAACAATAATCATATATATTGGGAAAACACTAATCATCTAGTCACTGATTGAGCTTTATCCTAATCTCCTTCTAATCATCTAGTCACCAATCAATAATCAGAATAAATGTACAATGCATAGATAGCTAATACAAATGGATAACTGTAAATATAAATCACCTTTTAATGTCTAGCCTATCTACATGTGATTACAACTCATGACTAGACAATGACATCTCGATCAAAGATACCATATCAAAATATACAGCTAACAGTTACCATTTTCTGGTGGTTAACAACACGAGTCTGCATCAAATCCTGAGGTTCGTTACGCATGGGGCTTGCAGAGAATTGAGCGCGTAAACACCTTCTAAGGCCAGGGAGTTTGGTCCCGTGCAGAGCTCTTTAACAGTTTTGTTGTCATCTACAGATTAGTCCTTAACGTTAAAGGTTGCGGGTTTACATCATTTGGATGTTCAGGTCCATCTTTACTACTGTTATTAGTTGTTATTATTTGTGTGAAACAATATGATATGTTATCTCAATTATTTACTTATGAAATGTCTTAAACTAGATGTTTAAATACAACATCTACAACACAAAATTTCGTCCCTTTTGTTCTACAGGCCAAATCACTCCACAATAACCCTTTAATCTCTTGTTGTTGTTAGATAATTAAACTCAAAGCACATCCTTTCTTGTTTAGTGCTCAACATGCTCAGAAACACACTCGTCTTCTTGCTATTCGAATTTGAGGATCTTACGGATAAGACCAGTCTTATAATTTTTTTCCGATTTAAAAGATAGTGCAGTACAGTTGCCTCGTTACGCTTCCTAAGGAGCTAGGGTACTTGCCTAATCTTAGAGGATTACAGATTTTTAATAATAAGTTTATAGGTTCTATACCACCTTCATTGGGGTCGTGAACATTGTTGCAAACTATAGATTTGAGTAATAATTTGTTAAAGGGTAGTATACCTCAAAGCCTTGCTAATTGGTCTAAGCTTTTTACGGTCAAGTTGACTTTAAATCATTTGTCTGGTTCAATACCGGATCCTATAGCGAAGTCGAATTCTATAATGTACCTTGCTCTACAGTATAATAATTTTTCTGGGTTGATTCCAGATTCCTGGGGGAGTGGTCAAAATGGAGGTAAACATGTTTTCAAATCTTTGACTTTTGACCATAATTTTTTCACTAGGGTCCTACCTGTATCTTTAAGTAAGTTGACTGAGCTCGAAGTGTTATCAGTTAGTCATAATCAAATTAGTGGGAATGTCTAGTGAATTAGTTGGACTTTTGAAGGTTAGAAGTATTGATTTGTCTAATAATTTAATTAATGGAAGTATTCCTTTTAAGTTTTCAAAATTTGACTTTTCTCCATTCTTTGACTTTGGATCATAACAATCTCAGTGGTGAAATACCAGTTTTCTTGGGTGATAAACTCAGTCTTTACTTCATTCAATGTGTCTTACAACAATCTTTCTGGTTCAGTCCCAACACAATTGTTTTCGGAACTTGGTCCGAGTGCTTTTGTTGGTAATCTTAATTTGTGCGGATATAGTCCGTCAACACAATGTCCCACATCTTCACCACCATCCACCAACCCATCTGAGCCAGTAAGTCGTTACAAGGGCGGGACTAAACTAAACACCAATGAGATCATACTCATTGCAGCTGGTGCTTTAATAGCAATCCTGCTGTTAATATGTTGCTTACTACTTTGTTGTTTGTTAAAGAAGAAAAAAGGAGCTAAACAAAAAGACACCAAAGGGGGTGTAAGTAGCGCTGCTGCAGCCAGGAAAGGAGCGGCCCCACCCGAAGCTGAGGTTGCTGGTGAGGCAGGCGGAAGCTTGTACATTTTGAAGGTACAATGGGTTTCACAGCTGATGATTTGTGAAGAAATGTAAGTTGGATCACACAGTAAGTGAAAAGGGTGAATTGTCTAATATGTCCTTCTGCCAAAAAGTAAAATAGGTGTTGACAACAAAATAACATGTCAAAGGACTCATTTGATACCAAAACCTTGAGAAATGGACTCACGATGATGACGAGGTCATGGTACGACCCCAAGTGATGTTTTCCAACAAGTTTCGGGACCAATGGTGTAACTTTGTCAAAAAAAAAATAAAAAAAAATAAATAAACTAAACTACACTGCATGTAGTAAGGAAATCGAAGCCAAACAATATTTCTTATTAGATTTTTAGAAGAACGATATGTTGAATGGCCTTTTGTTAGCCTTATAAATGTATATGAATAGATCAAGAAAGGTTCATGGAGATACGCAATGCACACAATCTTCATCTACGTTCTTCTCCTATTTTATGATTAGTCATCGATGTTTCAATTCAGTTATTGCATATTAGTGTTCTTAGCCTAAAAGTCATCACACCCATATGAAATAATGTACATTTGAAACCCAAAAAAGCCTTCAATCCCCACCTGTACACCACACATCCTATAAGTTTATATTAGGCTTGAAAATGATGTAAGAGCGTAGGGGGGATCGTTGAGGGGCCCTCGTTGGCGTGCAAGCTCGTGAATGTCCCTCACAATGTCAAAAACAGCCTCCGGTTGAGCTAGTTTTAGTGCATTCTCTGACATTCTTTTGTGCTCGTCTGCATTGTTACTGAACCATCCTGCCACTATTCTGGCTGTCTCTCCTGAGCTTCGGGTGAAAACACCAGCCCCGTTATTCACTACATAAGGCACATTTCCTTTTTCCTGTTGATCGATCCAAAATACAGTTTAATGTTACTATAGGTGTATGTGTAGATTACTAATAGACCCTTATATTGAAGGTACTAAAACACTAAGCAGATATAATAACATTTAGTTTTTGNACTGCATGTAGTAAGGAAATCGAAGCCAAACAATATTTCTTATTAGATTTTTAGAAGAACGATATGTTGAATGGCCTTTTGTTAGCCTTATAAATGTATATGAATAGATCAAGAAAGGTTCATGGAGATACGCAATGCACACAATCTTCATCTATGTTCTTCTCCTATTTTATGATTAGTCATCGATGTTTCAATTCAGTTATTGCATATTAGTGTTCTTAGCCTAAAAGTCATCACACCCATATGAAATAATGTACATTTGAAACCCAAAAAAGCCTTCAATCCCCACCTGTACACCACACATCCTATAAGTTTATATTAGGCTTGAAAATGATGTAAGAGCGTAGGGGGGATCGTTGAGGGGCCCTTGTTGGCGTGCAAGCTCGTGAATGTCCCTCACAATGTCAAAAACAGCCTCCGGTTGAGCTAGTTTTAGTGCATTCTCTGACATTCTTTTGTGCTCGTCTGCATTGTTACTGAACCATCCTGCCACTATTCTGGCTGTCTCTCCTGAGCTTCGGGTGAAAACACCAGCCCCGTTATTCACTACATAAGGCACATTTCCTTTTTCCTGTTGATCGATCCAAAATACAGTTTAATGTTACTATAGGTGTATGTGTAGATTACTAATAGACCCTTTTATTGAAGGTACTAAAACACTAAGCAGATATAATAACATTTAGTTTTTGCATACTTGTCCTGGAATATAGTCATTGAGGATCAATGGAAGCCCTCTAATCAGCGCTTCCGCAATTGTACCTGGTCCAGCCTATAAAATCAAAATAAAACCCCAGAAAAAGCCATTAATATAATGAATTGGCGATTATATGTGATCCACAAGAAATAAAATCATACTTTGGTAATAATGCAGTCACAAGCACCCATCCATTTTTGCATCTGCTTCTCGAATCCTCTAACCTACAACCAAAATACAAACAAAAACATATGAATATCCCAAATAATAAGGAGCTTTTTCTTACTTTTCTTTAATTAACATGAATTTACCTTGACGGGGATCTTCCAGTCTAGGCATTCAAGAGACGATGCCAAAGATTTGTTTCGACCACATATTATAACCATTTGTCCAAATGGTTTTCCTGTTTCTTGATCGAAAAGAGCGTCTGAAAGAGCCTTTGCAGTCATTTTTACTGGGCCCATCCCTTCACCACCTCCCATTAACAAGACAGCGGGTAGATTTGGATCCATTTCCAACTCTTCCCTCAAGTAATCCTGTGTCAAATACGCCAAAAGCCATATTAAGCCCAACATAAACATGAACTGCTCGATATGCTAGTAACCAATGATTATAATCTATAAGGTGCATGGTTGCAAAAATCGTGAATTGGTAGTCGGGCGGTCGACCCCCTTGTAGCTTGTAATCGGTCTAGGCGGGATTAATCGGTGATTAATCGGATTGACATTTTCGACAAGTTTTCTATATTTCTGACAAGTTTTCTATATTTCTGGCAAGTTTTAGGTATTTCCGGCAAATTTTAGGTATTACTGACAAGATTTTTCTTAAAAAACATCTTGAAATGGACATAAACATCAAGTATAACTTATTAAACAATTTTATGGTGAGTTTTGGGTATTTCCAGCAAAGTTTGAAGGTTTCCGTCAAGCTTGACCACCGTTGACCGTCATTAATCGTCGTTGACCACGGTTGACCGAGTTGTTCGACCGATTTACAAAAATCGGAAAGGTTGGTGGCCTTGTAACACCTAATCGGCGATTAATCGGCCTTGTAGGCCTTGTTTTGCAACACTGATAAGGTGTTTAACGTGCACAATGCAACTCATTGTCATGAATTATCAGGGATAATACAGTCTAGTGAAAAGAAAAAAAAAATTGTAACCTTGTCAAGGACAGCACGAGCAAAAGATGGTCTAATAGGCAAGCCAAACACTCGTAGTTGACTTTTTTCAAGGTCATCTAATAATGCTCGCTTTGCTACCTCTTCTGAAGGGCAATAACAGCGGTCAACCCCAGGATGAAACCTGGTTATGAAACAAAATAAAGAAAAATCAAAATTAACTCCAACTTAAATCAAAATTTAGTATGTACATTTGCGGATAGTTTTGTGGACAAAGATATTTATGACTTTTACCATGTTCGATGGCATGTATTAAGATCTGTAATAACGGTCGCAAAGATGACTTTCTTGTCTAATCCTTGCCATTTAAGTACCCACAATGGAATGTGTTGCATAAGAGGATGAACACTGATGATGATATCTGGCTTGTACTCCATTAAACCAGCCTCAACCTCCCTTTATTTCAAGAATTTGCCAAAAGCGAAAGAATCAGAAAAAAATAAATAAAAAAAATAAAAAATAAAAAAATTCCAAGAATTTAAACGGCACCCCATTATAAACAAAACTTAATGGATATGACAACAAACATAATTTTTCGCTTATGGTACCAAAAAGTTATTACAAACATAAAAATGGACACAATAAACAGCTGGCTAACTACCATTAAATATCATGCATTATTAAACCGCAGTTGAAGCCATTCTCTTGGTGTCATCATTTGGAATGGAAGGAAACACCAATAAACAACAATCAACTAGCTAGATTGTAATAACATGGGCTAATTCTCTAAAAAAGCACCATAGTTGTAAAATATGGCAGTTCTGCATATTA